>CAUYQV010125892.1:0-11631 GCA_963574575.1 Galagoides demidoff
AGGAGTTGGAGGTTGCTATGAGCTGTGATGCCATGGCACTCTACCCAGGGGGATAGCTTGAGGCTCCGTCTCAAAAAAAAAAAAAAAAAAAAAGAAATGCTGGAAAGAATAAAAAGAATGTTTCTATGTTGTTTATGTCCACTTGCACAAATTTTATAAATCATCAGAGGAGAGTGGTAGATTGAGAAGTAGAGAATGTAATTATAGTTCTATTACTTAATACAATTGAATTGTGAATAATTAAACATAACCTATTTTAATTTCAGTTTTCTGATTGCTATGGTATGATTCTATTGATGTGGTCAGTAGGTAAAATGACACTCCCCAGAACTTGGAGATGAATTTACTCTCTGAGAATCTAGTAAGGAGGTAGCAAAAGCCAGACCCAAATAAGAATTAATTGATAGATTGTGATGAACACACTGAATCCTTTATATCACTGGTTATCAACCTTTCTGATGCTGTGGCCCTTTAATACAGTTCCTGTGGGTCATGACCCACAGGTTGAGAATCACATCTTTATATGTTCAGATGTAATATGGCGATGCACACCCCTGCACACCCCTTAAATGACTTTAAGACGTCAATGGTACATTACTACTAACATGCAACACAATGTGATGGCATGGACAGATTAAAAAGAAAACAAAAGAGATCACAGAGGAGAAAGTGCTGGGTTTTACAAAAGCCCTAAAAAAGCCTTACCTGATGCCTTGTATGCCTTAGGTTGTTATAATAAAGTCATTTACAAACATCCTTTCATGCTTCCCTCTGCTATTCCCTCAACTATAAATCTTTTATTATAATTTTTTCTTTCTATAGTAGATATTTTCTTAGGGGATGATAACAGTGATCAGCCATCTTGAATATTCTAGATTTCTGGCAGCTTTGTGTCATATACTACTAATAATTTTGATTTCAAACTAATACTTTAGACATTTGTAAAAATTCCGCTTCACATGAGAAAAAACACAGAGCAATAATCACTTTCATAGTCTTTAAAATTTGGAGAATTTGAGTCTTCTGCCCTTAGGACCAAATCTTACCATAGTGTCCTAATCAAGACAGTGCACATGACCTTGCTATCATGGCTTTGAAAGAGTAAACCTATGTATCATCAGGACTTTCTTCTTAACTAATGAAATAGATAATTATACAGAGAGATTTAGTGTACTCTTTAAGGTGTTTCTTCCAATGATAACATCTTAAAAACTGTAATACCTGTAATATAATATCTATTGGGACACTGTCATGTTAAGATTCAAAATGCTATACTCCTATTACTGCAAGAATTCCTTTTTTGGCTTTTTTTATAGCCACATCTACTTCCCTCTCTTAACACTTGGTAACCACTAATCTGTTCTCAATTTCTATGATGTTTGACTTTCAATAATATTATTTAATCACACAATGTGTGACCTGTGGCTTCCATTGACACCCAAGGGAGGGGCTTCTCATTAATGTTGGTTGGGGGTGGGGTTCTGGCTCCCCACTAAACCCTCACTCCAGTGTCCCTGGCCAAGAGAGATAGGAGTATCTCTTTGCTCTCCCCTAAGGCCTCTAGTGCCGCCATGATAGTTGTAACTATTATATGCCTGGTGGCCACTGGTAGTAGTGAAAGTCCCGACTCTACTGAGCCTTCTCTGATCCTCTGATAGGACCCCACAGTAACAGAGAGGTGTTGCCTCATTACTGGTATTTGCAGAGCTGGAAGTCCAGATTCATCATGTGATCCTAACACCATGGGACCCAAGAATTCCTTCTCCCGGGAAGTGGAGATGAAAGCCAGGGTGCCTGGTCCACTGCCAACTACCTGGTGGGGTTCTTGGGGCGCCTCACTACTGCCTCCCTATTTTGCCTTTACTGATATAGATAGTTGTAGGTGGAGTCAGAATTTTATCTGTCATAATTAGTTGGAAAACAGTAATTATTATCTTAAAGGTTAATACTTGCTAGGGTATCTTCTTCCCAGGGCAAGCTTTTGTTCAGGATTTTTTTATTTGCCTGTTGGCATTTCTGGGTTGTCAGCTTTTTCAGCTTCAGTTTGCGATACAAGAGGTAAAAAGGAAACACAAGGAATTACCATCACATTGTTCCTTGAATCCTGAGGTCTGGAGTTAATCTGCATCTCCTGTCTACCTTTTAGATTCTTTCCCCCCCCCCCCCCGAGGGAGGGTCTCATTCTGTTGTTGCCCTGGCTAGAGTACAGTAATATCATCACAGCTCATTGCAACCTCAAACTCTTGAACTGAATCAGTCTTCCTGCTTCAGCCTCCTAAGTAGCTGAGACTACATGCTCATCCACCATTTTCAGCTATTTTTTCCATTTTTTACAGAGATGGGTTCTCATTATGGTGTTCAGGCTGATTTCAAATTCCTGCCTCAAGTGATCCTCCCACCTCAGCCTTCCAAATTTCAGGTATATTCAATCTTCTTAAATATAAAAAGAAAACAGGCTGAAAGATTTTCCACTTAGAACTGGAAGCAGAGAAGGTTGTTCTCTATTGCCATTACTATTCAATATACTCCTGGAAGTTCTAGCCAATACGATTAAGCAAGAGAAGAAAATAAAGAGCATACAAATGGGAGCAAAGGAGGTCAAACTCTCCCTCCTTGCTAATGATATGATCTTATACTTACAGAACCCCAAAGCCTCAACCACAAGACTCCTGGAAGTCATCAAAAAATACAGTAATGTCTCAGGATATAAAATCAATGTCCACAAATCAGTTGCCTTTGCATACGCAATAACAGCCAAGATGAGAAGCTAATTAAGGACATAACCTCCTTCACCATAGCTGCAAACCTGGGGTCATCAGCATGCCAACTTTAGGCTGTACTATAAGGCTATAGTGGTTAAAACAGCATGATACTGGCCCAAAAACAGAGACATAGACATTTGTAATCAAATAAAAAAACAAGAAATAAAACTAACATCTTACACCCACCTAATCTTTGATAAACCAGATAAGAACATAACCTGGGGGAAAGAATCTCTATTCAATAATTGGTGCTGGGAGAACTGGATATCCACATGTAAAAGACTGAAACTAGACCCGCACCTTTCCCCATTCACAAAAATTGCTTCAAGATGGATAAAAGACCTAAATTTAAGGCATGAAACCATAAAAATCCTCAAAGAAAACATAGAAAAAACACTGGAAAATATTGGCCTGCGTAAATACTTTATGAAGAAGACTTCCCTGCCAATTGCAACAACAACAAGAGTAAACAAATGGGACTTAATTCAACTGAAAAGCTTCTGTACAGCTAAGGAGACAACCACCAAAGCAAATAGACAACCTATACAATGGGAAGGAATATTTGTATATTTTGAATCAGAAAAGCTTGATAACCAGGATCTATAGAAAACTCAAATTAATCCACATGAAGAAAGCCAATAATCTCATATCTCAATGGGCAAGAGAGATGAATAGAACCTTCTCTAAAGAAGACAGACAAATGGCTAACAAACATATAAAAAAATGCTTATGTTCCCTAATTCTTAGAAAATGCAAATCAAAACCTCCCTGAGATATCATCTAACCCCAGTGAGAATGGCCCACAAAATCTCAAAACTGCAGATGCTGGCGTGGATGTGGAGAGAAGGGAACACTTTTACACTGCTGGTGGGACCACAAAGTAATACAACCTTTTTGGAAGGAAGTATGGGAACCCTCAAAGAACTCAAGCTAGACCTCCCATTTGATCTTGCAACCCCATTACTGGACATCTACCCAGAAGGAAAAAAATCCTTTTACCATAAGGACACTTGCTCTAGACTGTTTATCGCAGCTCAATTTATAATTGCCAATATGTGGAAACAGCCTACATACTCACCAATGGAAGAATGGATTAACAAGCTGTGGTACATGTATACCATGGAATACTATTCAGCCATTAAAAAAGATGGAGACTTTACATCCTTTGTATTAACCTGGATGGGAGTAGAACACATTATTCTTCATAAAGCATCATAAGAATGGAGAAGCAAGAATCCTATGTACTCAAGTCTCATATGAGGATAGTTAATGACCTAGTACATGGTGGGGGATAGGGAAGGGGAAAGTAGAGAGAGGGAAGGAGGGAGAGGGTGCTGGAAGGGAAGAGAAGAGAGAGGAAAGGAGAGAGGGTGGTGGGGGTGAGTGTGTGACACACCTTTTGGGGGCGGGACACAATTATAAGAGGGATTTTACCTAATAAATGCAATCAATGTAACCTGGTTCTTTGTAATTTCAATGAATTCCCAACAAACAAATTTTAAAAAAAAGAAAACAGGCATGTTCATATCTAGTGACTGGAGGTTTTACGAGAGGTTTTAGTTGTATCATCAAGTTTCTTTCATTTATTTTAATACCTATGTGAAAATACCTAGTACAATCACCCAGTCCAGAGGAAGGCAACAACATATATTAGTAAACTTAACATTCAGATTTATGTAAGTCCTACAATTATATATCTTGATATTCTTCCAGGTACAATTCAACCCCCAGAACTGAATAAAAAGACTTCTCTAAATATTCAAACCCATTATGATTCATCCTCCCTCTAAGTCATGACACTTAATTCCTGTTCTATGTGTTCAGCAAAACTTGTGTGTCATGAGATAAACAAGAATTTCTTTACTATGTTTTATGAGACATTAAAACTTCCTCATGTCCTTCATCTGTACAGTATTGATGATAATAACAAATGGCAATTATAGGACTCCACCCTGTTCTAATCGTCATAAAACATGAAAAAAAAAATGATGGATTTGGTCTGAAGTAGACCAGAGTCCTCTCTGTGTAGCTGTTTTGGTATATAGATGGTTTGTTTTAGAATTTACTTTTTATTGTAGCTCTCACTATTGTTGATTTTAAGCATTACACATCAAAGTAGACTTGTATGGCTCTCCTCCCTTTAGAGGGAGTATTGCATAATACAACAGGCTCTGGAACTGTGGTAGGCAGAACAATGTCCCCCAGACAATGTCCACATCAGAAAGCCTGAACCCAGTGAACACCTTACATAGGAAAGTAGATGTTGTAGTTGTGATTAAGCCAAGGATCTTAAGATGCAGAGATTACTTTGTGTTATCTAAGTGAGCCCACTCTAATCATAAGGGTCTTTATGAGTAAAAGAGTAAGACTGGAGAGTGAAAGAGAGAGAGTTGAAGGTGGCAGAAGGGGGTCACAAGACAAGGAGTGCAGGTGACCGTACTGACCGGAAAGGAAAAGGAAATGGATTCTTCCCTAGAGCCTCCAGAAAGAATGCTGTCCTGGCTAATGTAATGCCCTTAGCCCAGTAAGACCCATTGTACATTTCTGACTTCTGCCATATAAGACAGTAAGTTTCCAACGCAGGCTACCCATTGTAATCATCTGTTACAGCCACAACAAGAAGCTAAGAAAGGAGCCAAATGTTACACCTGACCTTGGATGACAAATTTAATTTCTGTCCTTAGCTATTTCCTCTTTAAAATAGGCATAAGCATAGTTCCTACCTCAAAGAAAGGAATTAATGCATTTAACATTATTAAATCAATATAATAAATGTTCAGTAAATATTAACTGTAGTACTACAGTAGTAATTACTCATGTATACAAAGAATGAGATTGAAAAGACAATGAGTATCTCACAAAAGCATATTATATGCTTAGTCTGCTGCATCCTGGTTTTTTTTTTGTTTTTTTTTGTTTTTTTTTAGAGACAGAATCTCACTTTCTTGCCCTCAGTAGAGTGCCATGGCATCACACCTCACAGCAACCTCCAGCTCCTGGGCTTAGGCAATTCTCCTGCCTCAGCCTCCCAAGCAGCTGGGACTACAGGTACCCACCACACCTGGCTAATTTTTTTGTTGCAGTTTGGCCGGGGCCAGGTTTGAACCTGCTACCCTCGGTACATGGGGCTGGCGCCCTATTCCCTGAGACACAGGCACCTTCCCATCCTGTTTTATTTTTAATAACCAGATAAATTAAGAATCAAAGCCATGTTTTTTTTTAATCTAGGGAGGAGGCCAGATATTAGATACAGAAGCCTAAGGAAAATGTCAAACAATATATAAATATCCTAGTTCTTAACTTGGGTAGTAATGTTATGGGTGTTAGCTTCATTTTATGCTCAGTAACTTACATATAGGGTCATCTCTCTTGACCTCAGATTCTGTATCCACAAGTTCAACCACCCCGGCTCAGAAGTACAGTTAAGCCTACGATGGTAGTGTCTTGCAATAAGCATGTACAGACTTTTTTCTTGTCATCATTTCTTAAACAATGCCACATAACAACATAGCATTTATGGTGTATAGAATATTATAAGAGATGGAGAGATAATTTAAAGTATATGTGAGGGTGTGAGTAGGTTATATGCAAATTTTAAATACTGTGCCATTTTATATAAGGGACTTGAGAATTTGTGGATTCTGCTATCCTTGTAGTCTCTCTGAACATATCCTCTGCAGATATCAAGGGACGATGACCTAATATATTTCCTTTGTGTCAAACGCTAAATAATACATTTTTCTTTCTAAAGACTATGAATAACACTTTGAAAAAAGTTTCCTAATCTTTGCTTATTGTAATTCAGCCGGGAGAGCTCTATTATGTGGTGGTAACAAATAGCTCTCAAAATCTCAATAAAGCAGATGTCTATTTCTTACTCATGTTATATGTGCACCATAGAGCAGTGGGCAGCACTGCTCATCTTGATTTCACACATCCCAGACTGACCGAGACTTCATCTTACCAAATGTTTTTGCATCACTGAAGCAATGAGAAGGGGAAGAGAGGAAAACTGTTCACTGGGTCTGATTGTTCACTCCCAGAAGTGAAGCATGTCACTTCTGTACAAGTTTCTTTGACTTTCATGCCAAGTCACATGGACATGGCAACATTAAACGAGGGTATGGATGTATAATCATTGCATGTGATTTTAAGGTGAAGGCCACCAATAGACTGTGAAGAGCATGAATAGTTTTCACTGTCTAGTCTTCTGAGACACCGAATATTTGACACATTGCCCAACAGTGTGCAAACCTTAAACATACTGCATGTGGATTTTTTTGTTGTTGTTTTTATACACACAGGGCAGCAAGTGGTGGGCTTGTGAAATTCAAATAACAGCTCTAGAAAATATATGAAATATCAACATAGAAATGGTAAGTTCTTCTTTTTATAGGGACTGCAAAAGATAGTTCTATAGTAAAGTACTGTCTAGTAGTTGGAAAAATTGTGTAAGTTCATAGTGTGATAAAGCTTCATTGAATTTATAACTGATCAGCTATCATGACAACATAATTATATACTGCTTATGTCCAAGAGCCTGTAAGTTATATTTGATGAAATATTTACATAGAAGTGAAACTTAAGTCACTGTAATACCACGCTGTAGGACAAAGAGCCACAGTTTTAAATATTTTCTATCTTAAAATGACTCATGATTTCCCTCCCTTTAATAGAGAGTCACATGCAATTCTAAAAGAAGAATATTTATAATGACATGAAACAGAATGCATCTGTCTGGAAGCTTAGCCTGGCAAATTTCTGTAGCCATAAGACATTTTCTTCCCACCTTCTTATTCCACTGCCAGAGCTCTCCACAAATTTTGATATATCACAATACAAAACTTTTCTGAAAGCTGGATGGGGGTTTCCTTTGTGTTGTTTCTCCTCAACATAACAGTAATTCTTAGGCAATCTTGGGAAGCTGCATATTAATTTGCTGTGAAAAGAAGGAAGGGTTGGTAGAAACAAAGAGCTAGAAAAAGTTGCTAACGATGTACAAAACAGCAGGAATTAATATTGACGTCAAAGAGGAAAAGGAGAAGGAGTCTTGACAGGAGTCTGTAACAGGCCTGCTACTCTCATATCCCTGCCCCACCCCTATTCTACTTTGTTCTCATTGCTATTTGTCGAACCACCATCTTAGAATTCTAGAAAATGCCCTCTGCTTGAAATGAATAGAAAATGTGATCCATCTCTCATTTCCATCATCTTGATTTCATGTTACCGCTTTGCTTCAAGACAATGTCTGATTGCTTTATTCATTATAATTCTTTCATATGCACAGCATTTGTATTGTAAAAGAAATATATAATAGTTAAGAACATTTTTTGGAGAAAAAAATTATCTACAATTTTTATCACTTGGAAACACTATTTTGATTTTTACACATTCTCAAACAGACTTTGTCCAAATGTATACCTATTTTTATAGCTATAATTTGGATGATTCTGTTTTTTCCTTCCCCACCACTTGAAACAAGTCTCACCTCCTGATAATAATTATATTTTGATTAGAGAAGAACATAATATATGTTTTTAATTAAGCTGTGTTAATTCCTACCCATAATCTCACACTGCCTGTACATTCCCCCGGCCCATTTCTACCTCCACATGTCAAAAATTACATCTAGTATCCTTCAGCCCAGGAAGGGGAGAGAAATGAGAAGGGAAGAAAAATATTGAACCCAGTATGCCCTCATGGCAGATGTTTTCCATGTATGTTATTTCAAAGCTCACAAAGAAGGTGTTATATTTTTGGTGTTCAACTTAGGCCGTTCTGAACAAGAAGGCAGGTAACTTACTCCCCTGAGGCTCCTCACCTAATCAGTAGCATAATCCGGTTTTGAATTTAGATCTTTATGATAGCAAAGCATATGTTCTGAGCACCTATTTCTGTAAAACCCTAAGAACTTCGTGAGTGGTAAAACATAACTGAATATATTAAAACTGCTTGGGATCCCTTCAACTTCAAATAATGTGTCAATTTTCATTCCCCTATAAAAGAACAGGAACCATTTTACTAAAGTGAGTAAATGCAGAATCCCCAGATCTAAGATATGATGTAAACACCAAATGAAAGCAAATAGCGTTTAAAGGTATCGTCAGTTCTCATTACTTACTGAATCTGCATTTACCAATTCATCTACTGGCTAACATTGATTTGCAGCCTCCAAATCATGCTCAGTTATGTCATTCAGACACATACACTTGCACAGATTGGCGAAAAATTTAATTCACCATTGTGCACGTCATTTGAGTTCTCATACTGTATATATCTTTGCAGAGTCTGTTTAGGGCCCTGTTTTTTTCTATTTTTGCCACTTCTACTGGTGATTTTGCCATTTCAAATGACCCTACAAGCACAGTGCTGAAGTAATGTCTAATGATACTAGAAGCTCAAGTAGGCTTTGGTGTGCTTAACAGAGAATATACGTGTTTAAAAAGCTTCATTGAGGCCTGAGTTACAATGTTGTTAGCTTTGAGTTCAAAGCTAATGAATCAATAATATGCGATTTCTAAACAGAAATAGCCACTCAGTAAGATTGTGCATTGATCGGTTAAAGAAAATGTTATGTGTGCCAGCTCTCAGAAACCTAACCCTTTATCTACCCAGGAGCAGTCACTTAGATTTCACCAATTCTGTCTGAGGTAATAAGACATAACACCCGCGTGAGAAGAAGCAATTTCACAATGTCTTACCTGAGCACAGAAACATCAGAAAACAGCTCAGGAATGGTTAGGGGTGCTTCTGGATGACCCAGGTCTGAATACTGCACCCATTGCTTGTGGGGAGCAGGCTGTGGGCAGCAGGGCCCTCACAGCCCAGGAAACACTTGGGGAGCAACGCACAACCACTTGTCCTCCTTTAATAGTCTTTCCACCTGCCGGAAGTCACGTAGCCCATGCATACTTTTCCTATTATTGGCAAGCACACATTTTTCCCTCTTTAAGGATGATCTCCACCCCATGTGCTAAGAATTATGCAACCTTGTTAAGATACTGTATAAATAAAGCTGTTTTCACAGTTCAGGTGCTGGCTGCAGCCATCAGCTGTGTCAGCTCTCCCGATGCCATCCTATCTCTTGTCTCGTGTGTTTTGTACGCGCGTGTGTCCCTCTTCTTCATTTCCATTCAGGTCAACTTTCCCTCCTCACAAGGGGTCGTGAGAAGTTTTCCCAATGATTCCCATTGCTTTCTGGGCCCATGAGTCCACTGTTTATATATAAGGAAGACGTTGTGAATTTAGAGAACTTAATCTTTCTTTAGTTAATTCTAGAACACGTGTAACAAAAAGCAATGTACAGGCAACATAGTTCCCAAAAGAAATTTTGATCTCAGGGAAGTCAGTTAACATTTTTGAGTGATTGTTTCTCATTTCGGGAGTGAGACACCTATTCTTTACCCTCATAAATTTTAACCATGTCATGAGAGGAAGCTGGACGTAAAAGGTGGGATAAAATATAGCTGCTTATCCTCGTAGCAAAATGATCCTGCACAAAGTTCGCTGGTTCATTACATACCTTGTGGTCCATTGATTAGCAAATATCACAAATTGTTTTACTTAATCTTCACATTTTCCTATGTTGAAAGAAATTTATCAAATGTATGCTTCCTTGAACAAACAGCCTGCCTTCACCACGACTGCTGGTAAAATGAGAGATAGCACCGTTCTGAGCTTGGGCAATTAAACCTGAATGCTCATCAAGTATTTCCTCTACTGGGCCTACCCAGAATTCATATGCCTTTATAGAGTGCCTGCAGTGCTAAGATTTCTCATAGGCATTATAATATTTAATTTTTATAGCAATTTATGACGTACCTATCATTATTCTTATGTTTAAGATGAGAAAAGACATTTGAAGGTCAAGTCATGGCCTCAAATCACAATGTTTCTTTGTGGTAGACCCCAAAATTCAACCCATACTCATTGCCTTCCAGATAAAACAGTATTTCTCTGCTTTATCCTGCCTGAATTTATAGCATTTTAGACTTATTTTCATAAGACCACAACTATTCAATATTTCTATGGAGAAATATAGAAAATATCAGTAACACCAAAAAAAAAAGGGTTATAAGAAGAATTCCTTCCTCAGTGTTACAGCCATCTAGGAAGGATATGATTCTCTTTTAACCTCTGAAGTTCTACAAGGGTGAGCAGTAATCAGTTGGAGCCTAACTTTTCATTCCCTGTGACTGATGAGGGAAAGGAGTGCATAAAATCACCATATATAAATGGCTTGAAGGAATTCAGAAATAATCCAGAGAAAGAAATTGAAGGCCAGAGATATATGTGCTGAACCTTCTAGGAGACAAGATTAATGTGGTGTAGGGAAGGGACATAGTTTTAAGACTTCAGTTTTCAGTCAAAATCCATGAACTCAGTTTTTTCCTTTGTCTCATCTTTCTTCATCAGAAGGATAATGGGAGAAATGGAGAGTGAAACTATCTATGTTACGATTTCTAATTGTTGAAATTTTATCATTGACAGAAAGTTCCTATTGTGCTTGTGTCTATTAGACTATAGCTCATTGATTCTGGCCAAACCTTTTATTTCGTCTCAGGGATAAATAACATTTCCCTTTCATATGTTCTTCTGTGAAAGGGTTCAACTATCATATCTTGAAATCATAATGAAAGAATCCTTTAATTAACTGAATTTAAATAAAACAGAAACAGAGGAAGATATTTGGAACTAGAATGATGGGTTTAAAATTTCTACACACCGGTGAGGGCGGAGCCAAGATGGCGGACTGCAGCCAGCTTTTTACAGAAGCTCCTGTCCAGAAGGAGGCTGAAAGGACAGAAGTTTAGCTAATTAGCTGATGGTTTGGAGCAGAGCCAAGAGAGAAGATTGAGGAGCACACTTC
>CAUYQV010125896.1:0-12444 GCA_963574575.1 Galagoides demidoff
TTTTTTTTTTTTGCTACTGAATTGTATTTGTTACTCACATAGTTGGGATATTAACCACTTGCCAGATATATGGTTTGCAAATACTTTCCTCCAGTCTACAGGTGGCCATGGCACTGACTATGCAGCAGATACTGAGTTAGATTCAGTCCCACTTGTCTTTTGTGGCTTTTGTTCTTGCCTTATTCAAACACTTAAGAGAAAACGCTTTCAGTTTTTTCTCATTAAGTATAATGTTACCCATGGGCTTTTCATACATAGCCTTCATTGTGTTGAGTTAAATTCCTTCCATATATATTGTGTTGAAAGATTTTTATCATCAACGGATGGTGAATTTGGTCAAGTGGTTTTTCTGCAGCTATTGAGATGACGATGTAATTTTTACCTTTTATTATGTTAGTATGGTACATCACTATTGATTTGCATATTTGAAACTCTCTTTGCATTGTAGGGGTAAATCCCACGTGGTCATTGTGACTGAGCACTTTAATATGCAGTTGAATTCATTTGCTGGTATTTTATTGAAGATTTTTGTGCCTATGTTCATCAGGGGTATTAGCCTATAGTTGTCTTTGTGGTGTCTTTGGTTTTGGTATCGGGTTGTCCTTATAAAATAATTTTGGAAGTATTCCCTCTTCTATTTTTAGAAGAGTTTAAGAAGGTCTGGGATTAATCAATCCTTCCTTGAATGTTTGGTAGAATTAACCTGTGAAGTCATCTGGTCTGAGGTTTTTTTAGTTGGGGATGTTTGATTATTGATTGAATCTCCTTATTTTCTTGTCTATTCAAGCTATTTCTTCTTGATTCAGTTTTCTTTTTTATTTAGTTTTAGAATATTATGGATGTATAAACATTTTGATTACATACATTACTTTTGTATCAATTAGATCAAAGTTATAAGTGTGCCCATTTTATTCAGTTTTCACAGGTTGTATGCTTCTAAAATTTTACCCATTTCCTCTACATTATCCAATTTGTTCAAAATAGTACCTACGATCCTTTTTTATTTCTCTGGCACCTATTGTAACATCTCCTTTTTCACTTCTGCTTTTGAGTCCTCTTTTATGCTTAGTCTAGCTAAAGGCTTGTCAATTTTGTTTATCTTTTCAGAAAACCAACTGGGCTTAGTTTATTCTTTTTCTAGTTCCTTGATTGTGTTCAGTTAGGTTGAGTTTTTTTGTTTTTTATTTTTTGAGACAGGTTTCACTCTGCCATCCAGGCAGGAGTGCAGTAGCACAATTATACCTCACTGTAGCCCTCAACTCTGGCCTCCAGTGATCCTCCCACCTCAGCCTCCCGAATAGCTGGGACTAGAAGATCAGCTGATCTTCGTTTTTAATGTAAGCGTTTATTCTACAAAATTCCTTCTTAGTGCTGATTTTGCTGCAGTCTGTAAGTTGGGACATGTAGCGTATTTTCATTTGTTTCAAGATACTTATAAAGTTCCATTTGAATTTCCTCTTTGACTCAATGTTTGAGAATGTGTTGTTTAGCTTTCATGTATTTATGAATTTTCCATTTTCTTACCATTATTAAGTTCTAATTTTATTCCACTTTGATTGAAAAGATACTAGGAATGATTTCAATTTTCTTAAATATGTTAAGACTAGTTTTGCAGTCCAATACATGTTTTATCCTGAAAAAAGTTCCATGTGCACCTGACTCAAATGCTTATTCTTCTGTTGGATGAAAGTTCTATATATATCTGTTAAGTTTATTTGTTCTATTGTGTTGTTCAAGAAAGCTGTTTCTTTATTGATTTTCTCTCTGGATGTTCTGTTCATTATTGAAAGTGGAGAATTAAAGTCTCCTGTTATTGTAGTAATGTCTATTTCTTCAGATCTGTCAATACTTGCTTGATATATTTAGACTGTCTGATGTTGGGTAAGTATATATAATTGTTACATATTCCTGTTGAATTAACCCCTTTATTATTAGATAATGACCATCATCCTTAGAAACCATTTTGATTTAACATCTATTTTGCCTGATCTAAGTATACCTACTCTTGATTTCTTTTGGTTATTATTTGTATGGAATATTTTTTCCATTCCTTCACTTTTAGTATGTATGTCCTTAAATCTAAAATGATCATCTTGTAGACAGTATATCACTGCACCTTTTTGTAATACACTGAGCCAGTCTATGCATTTTGGGTGGGAAGTTTAATCTATTTACGTTCAGTGCAATTATTGATAAGTGAGGACTTATATTGCCATTTTATTAACTGTTTTGCAAATGCTTTGGTTCCTGTCTTTCTTTTACTTTAATTCATTTCCCTTTCTTTTTAATGTATCTATTAAATGTATTTTCTTTGTGCTTACCTCAGACTTGCATAAAAAATATCCTGGAGTTGATAACTGTCTATTTTAAGTTGATAACAACTTAACTTCAATTGCATACAAAACTATACTTTTATCCCTTCCTCTAATACTTTGTATTCTTATTGTCAAAGATTATTTCTTTTTATATTGTGTATCCATTAACATTTTTGTGGTATAGTTATTTTTTAATATTTTTATATCTTTTAACTTTCACATTAGTGTTAAAAGTAATTTATGAGTCACCATTACAGAGTTACATTATTATGTATTTGTCTAGATATTTACCTTTACCAGTGAGATTTATGCTTTTGTGTTGCTGTCCAACAGGGTTTTATTTTAATTGGAAGAAGTCCCTAGAGCATTGGGATTTTAAATTCAAAAGTTTGGTTCAGTAAGAAGATTAATACGTACATTCAGGCTTTTTAAGAAAGAGATAATTTTATTTTATATATCTTTCAGAAAATGCCAGCATGAAAATTTAGTAAAATGTTCCTAATTAGAGTTGACACATAATCAAAGAGGATTATCTTATCTCATGACAATTGTTAAGACCATCTTAATTCAAATGATCCAGATATTTAAAACCTATAAATACTAAATCTGTTTTTATGTGCTATAAAAAAAGTTACAAACACTATAAAGCACAGAAATGAAACATCTGGACCTGTTCTTAGAAATTATCTAACTTCATTTCACAAAAAAGGGAAGGCGCAAGGTAAAATGACTTGCCTATATAACTTGTGTGCAGTGACCAAACTGGTCTTTAAAATATATACTCAAAAGGCAATATGCCAATCGAGTATATCAATGACATATTGCTAGTAACTGTTGGGGAGGATGTGGAGAAATTAAAACCCCTTTGTAGTACTGTAAAATGGCACAGCTATTATAGAAAACAGGATGATGGTTCATAAAAAAATTAAAAATGAAATTCCTAGGTGATTCAGCAATTCCATTTCTGGGTATATAACCAAAATACTAAAAAGCAGAGTCTTTAAGAGACATTTGTTACTCATGTCCATAGCAGAATTATTCACAAAAGCCAAAAGGTCGATGCATCCCAACTATCCATCAACTATTGAATATATAAGTAAAATGTGCTATATACACACAAAAGAACATTATTGGCCTTAAAAACAAAAGGAAATTCGACACTTTATTACCTGAATGAATCCTGAGGACATTACACTAAGTGAAACAATAAGCCAGTCACAAAAGGACAAATACTGCATGATTCCACTTAGATGAGGTACCAAAAATAGTCAAATTCACAGAGACAGAAAGTGGAAGGTGAGATAGAAAGCAGAATGGTGGTTTCCAGGGCCTAGAAGAGGAGGGAATTACTGTATAATGAATATGAGAATTTCAGTTTTGCAAGATAAGATAGTTCTGGATAGTTCTGGAGAAGTGACAATTTTGTACACAATATAAATGTACTTAATGTAATTGAACTGAACACTAAGAAATAGTTAAGATGGTAAAGTTATGTGTGTATTTTATTATGTGTATTTTACCCAATTTTTTTTAAAAAGGCAGGTATGACTTAGCAATTATGAATTGGGCTGCAATAAACATTCTAGTACAAATAGCTTTGTTATAATGTGATTTTTGGTGACCCACGACTGGATCAATAAATTGTGGTATATGTACCCCATGGAATATTATGCAGTTTTAAAGAAAGATGGAGACTTTATCTCTTTCATGTTTACATGGATGGAGCTGGAACATATTCTTCTTAGCAAAGTATCTCAAGACTGGAAGAAAAAGTATCCAATGTACTCAGTCCTGCTATGAAACTAATTTATAGCTTTCACATGAAAGCTATAGCCCAATTATAGCCCAAGAATATGGGGAAAGGGAGGGGAGGGGAGGGGACAGGATGGGTGGAGGGAGGGTAATTGATGGACCACTTCTATGCTGTATCTTACAAGAGTACATGTGAAACTTACTAAATGTAGAATATAAATGTCTTAATACAATAAACTAAGAAAATGCCATGTTAACCAGTTTAATGAAAATATTTTAAATTGTATATAAAACCAGCACATTGTACCCTATGACTGCATTAATGTACACAGCAATGATTTAATAAAAAAAAAAAAAGAAAGAAAAACGGCAGGTGTGTAAGAAAGTTGCTTACATTTGATGCTAGTACTCATGCTTATTGGAACTGAGCAGTCTACTGCAGCTGAAAGAGAAAAATTGTTAAATAATATTCTTAATATTTATAAATGCAATAAATACAAATGTGGAAATTAAGAAAAGTTCCAGAACTTGCAGTTTCTTATTTTGCTTTCTGTTATACTTCTAGAGATGAAAAAATACAATATCCTTGATTAAAAAAATACACCAATTGGGTATAATAACTCATTAGATACTGCAGAGGAAAATGACAGTGAACTTGAAAACACCAATATAAACTATTCAAAAATATGACATTCTTAACATATTTGTCATTGTAGTTCTAAAACAATACTGAGGAGGGAAGAAGGAGCAAAATTAAGGATAAACACTTATACTACCTGATTTCAAGGCTTATTGTAATGCCACAGCAATTTAGGTAGTGTGGTATGGGCATAAAGATAGAGATATACAGATCAAAGAACCAAAGTGTTAAGTCCAGAAATAGACACACAGATATGTCAACTGCCTTTCAGAAAGTGCCATGGCAATCAAATGGAGTAAAGAATTATTGCCTCAACAAATATACCAGAAAATTTGTATATAAGTAGGCAAAAAAAACCCCTCCAAATCTTATGTCATATGCAAAAACCAGTTCAACATAGATCACAAACTTAAAGGTAAGCTAAAACTATAAAACTAAAACTATAAAACTTCTAGAAGAAAATACATTAAGAAAATTCTAGTGACCTAAGATTAGGAAAAGATTCCTTAAACAGGACATGAAAAAAGCTATTACAAAAATGAAAAACTAAACTTGATTTCACATGATTTTCACATCACAAAACATTTTTCTTTTGATTTTTTCAACCTTCAAAAAGTATAAACCTCAAAAAATATGAACTAAGACTTAAAAACTTTAGCTCTTCAAATCAGAAAATAATAAAATTTTAAAACACATTAGTAGAAACTGGTGAAATTCAAATAAGATTTACAGCTAATAATCTTGTATCTATATTAACATCCTGGTTTTAATCACCATACTATGGGTTTTAAGATTTTAACATTAAGGGAAACCAGGTAAATGGTGTTTATTATTTTTGAATTAACTAAAATTACATCAGAATAAAAATTGTAAAAAGACCAATCATAGTCTGAAAATATATTTGCAAAACATATATTTGTATAGAATTTGTATTTAATATGTAATGAAATTTTTACAACTTAGCACTAAGGAGACAAACAATCCATTTTTGAAATCGGGCAATGTAGTTGAATAGGCATTTCACCCAAGGAGATAAACAGTTGGCAAATAATAAGTTGTTCACCATCATTAGATATCAGGGAAATGCAAACCAAAACTACTTCTACTACTACTGCAACATATCCACTAGAATGGCTAAAAAAGGACAGTAAATAACCAATGGTTGGTGAGAATGAGAAGTAATGAAAATGCAAAATGGTGTAGTGCTCTGGAAGACAGTTTCTTATAAAGTTAAACATACACTTAGCATATTGTGCAGTTCCATTCCTAGAAAATAAATTCACCCAAGTGAAATGGAAACACGTGTTCAAAGATTGTATGTGAATGTTTATAGCAGCTTTATTCCTAATAGGGAAAACTGAGTTAAAACAATCCAAATGTCCACCAACTGGTGAACCGATAAACAAATTGTGGTAGATTCATTAAGTGGAATGCTCTTTAACAGTTAAAAAGAAGAAACACTGATAGACATAACAACATGGATTAGTTTCAAAAGCATTATGCTAATTGAAAGAAGCCACACTCAAAAGGATACATATTGAATGATTCTATTTATACTAAATTATAGAAAAGGCAAAAGTATAGTGAGAGGGAGGAAATCAGTGGTTGCCAGGGATTTGGGGAGACGGGACTGATTGCAAAGAAGTAGGGGGAACTTTATTGGGTAATGGAAATGTTCTCTATCAGGGGTCAGCAAACCTCTTCTACAAAATGCTAAATACTAAATGCTTCAGGCTTTGCAGGGTGATAATCTGTTATAACTAGTCAACTCTGCATTTTAGTGCAAAAGCTGCATTTTGAGTGTAAAAGATTGAACGTGATTAAGTTTGTTTATGGGCAATTTAATTTGAATTTCATGATTTTCACATGTCACAAAATACTGTTTTTTAAATTTTTTGCTACCATTTGAAAATATAAACTCCATTCTTAGTTTATGAGCTATATAAAAATAGGTGGCAGGAGAATTCATCCTGCAAAATATGGTTAGTTGACCCATGTTTTATAGCATGAGGGTGGTAGTGGCTATAGAAATGGATCCATTTTTCAAAATACTTAACTGTACTATTATAATTAATGCACTATATAAATAAATACAGCTGATAAAAAAGAAAACAAATAGAAAAATATTAGCTAGCATCTTTTTTGTGCAACCTTAGTAGACTTGGAAACAAAAAAAGATAAACTTTTATTATATTAAGAATATCTACCAACATAATAATATTATGGATAACATGGATAAAACGAAATAACATATGCATTATATAGATTTCAAATATAGTTAACAAAAATGGCATGCTGAATTTACTGTGTATATACATAGAGTCAATAGTTACAATTTCACAATCCTTTTAAAACACAAATCCTTTTCTATATAATGTATTCATTTTTGTTACAGATGTATGCTAGTGAGAAGTGAAGTTGCATGTTTAAATTGGGCACAGAAAGTTCACATTTGCACATTTTTACCTTTGGCTGAAAGGATTTTATTATAGTGAACAGTCATGTGATTCTTGACCAGCTGGAGAGTGCTTAGTCTGAGAGAAGAGGAGTCAGTGCAAAAAGCTAAAAATTAAAACATATTTAATCATTATATATTTAAAATTAATATAAAAAATCATCATGAGATAAACAAGTTGCTGATTATCAAGCTCATTCTCATAAAATGTCTGAAATTCAATCACAGAGGATACTGACATTATAACATTGTGCTACTGAATATGGCCTAGCCTTAATCTTGCAATGATATTTGCCAATGAGCTATTATTGATCACTTGGGTTCAAACTCTTCCAACAGTAAGTTTTACAAGCCTGAGAGTTTGAGGAAGAGATTCTAGATTATCTATTATTAAAATTACAGAACTATTTCTTTTTGACAGCTCTTAATCTTATAAGTAGGAATGTTTAGCCATTGTTTTATTATAAAATAATGTTACCATTGCTAATACTTAAACAATCCATGGAGTTTGGGAGATTAAATGAATCCCAAACCACAAAACCCTGTATAAAAAGATTCTATTCTAAGAGGCAAATTTCTAAATTAAACCTGAAAACAAGATTTACAAATCAGTTTACTGCAGTCTTTATGAAATAGTAGGACTATCTTAAGACAAGTATAATCACATAGAAATTCCATAACATCGAACTCCTTGGCCCTCGTCCAAATTGTATAAACAAAATCTTAGACATAGTTAAGCACTTATATGCAAGTATAAAATGCAAATGTAGCTGTAATTTTTGAAACTATTTTTGAGAATATATGCATGTAGTTTAAAAAGAAATCCAACAGCTAAAATAGCACATAGAGATTAAAAAATAAGTGACTTTTCTACACTGACCCTTACTTAGTCTTGCCTCCCAGAAATATGTACTTTTTTACTCATCCTTACAGGGAAACTCTAGGCATAATATAAGCGTATGCAATAATTAATGTAAGGGTAATGTTTACTATGTATTTTTTACATGTATAACTTATCTAGTCATTACTATTATCATTTAATAGAGTGGAAAGTGGGACACAGGAGTTAGGCCTTTAAGGTCACACTGCTGATAAAGGCTGCAGTTTAGATGTTAACCAAGGTAACCTCATACCATCTCTATACATAGCTTTGCTTTTAAAGAAAAGTTAGCCATCTTTACATATTATTCTTCTTCCTGCTTTTCTACATATGGTGTATTTTAAATCATCTCAAGTTTTTATTTAAAAATTGCCTTTTCAAAGTTTATGATTCTGGATTGCACACACATATATGTGTATCACATTCTAATACAAAGAAATAAGTGAGATAACAGAAAACTTGATCCTTCTTTCACATTTGGAGGTAACAGTTAGCAAGGATTTTTCATGTAAATAAGGAAAAAAGGTATTTGATTATTTTGCCTAAAAAACCAGTCATGTTTTTAATCTGTAATTATAAACATTTATTTTGAAACTTGTATTAAAATTTTACCTTAAAGGCTTTAAAATATAAAAACATCACAGGACCTAGAAATCCGGTTGGATAAAGAACCCTGTAAGTGTTTTGCTCCTGATATACACGACGCATTATTCAAGTGCTCTTTTTCACTGCACAGTTTTTCTTTTTCAGTGCTGTGTCTTTAGCATCTGTAAATCACCATTTTAACAAGGCAGGAATGCCTTAAACCAGGGGAGTCCCCTGGCATAAGTAAAGCTGGGCAGCAGTTGTTGCAGGGAATAGGAGGCAGCCACTTGGATCACATCCAGGGCACAATAACAGTTTGAAATCATAGATTCCAAAGTTCTCTAATTTCAAGAATTCTCATAACATTTAATTATAATTAATAATATGAAGTTCTAGTATTCATTAAATAATTTTTTCATCCTCTCATGCCATTTTCAAGTAAAGGAAACATCTAGTCTTTCAACAGAGCTGTCATTTTAAATATCTCACTTACCATTACTTTTGGTGCTCAAGTGTCCTTTAAATAGGCAGGGAGGACCATATCTGGGAAGGACAGAGGTTGCTCTGACTTCAACAAAAAAAACCATGAATCAGAACAAAACGAAATACAACTTTCACGGTACAACAGTCCTAAATATCTCAAAAATAATGGATTTCTCTTTGACTACCAGGTTGTCTAAATTTTATTCACCCATATTACTAGCCACCAATGATATACCAAAAAATCTGCAGCCATAAAAAAATTTCCTCTTTGAAGAAAATAAGTTATTTTCAACTGTACCTGAGACTTTTATGTATTTATTTTCTGGAGATAGTATTTTGCTCTATCACCCAGGCTGGAATATAGTGGTATAATCAGACCTCACTGTAACCTCAAACTCCTTCTGTCTCAACCTCCCAAGCTGCTAGAACCACAGGCATGTACCACCACACACAGTTAATTACTTTATTCTTTTGTAGAGATGGGGTCTCACTATGTTGCCCAGGCTGGTCTCCAATGCCTGGCCTCAAGGGATCGTCCCACCTTGACCTCCCAAGAGGTCCCCAAAGAGCTGGGATTACAGGCATGAGATATTACACTAGGCAGAGATGTTCATTTCACTACATAAAATAAAAAATATATCAATTATGTACACTACTGACCTACTAGATTTTTAACTGTTTTGAGATATAATATAGCTGAGATTTTGTTAATTACAGGCTAGTCTGTCCTTAAAAATAATTTTAAGGCAGAAATCTTCTCACAAAGTAATTGAGTGAATTATAAATTATATCATGTTACTATGTATAAAATATATATGTGTAAAATCAGAATTTTATGATTGAAAGATGTCTTAAGATTCATCTAGTCTAGCCCACTTACTCCTTGGCTTGGATCTTCCAAACTACATGGGCTATTGGAAAATTAGTTATAGACCTCATCACAAAATAAATCCTCTCTCAAAATGTGACTGATTTTTAGTGGTAATCTCCAAAATAGGAATGCTGAGTTATGGCACTATATATTATTTAGTGTGTAAAATATGAATAGTATACCCGCAAGATGGAGATGTTTTTAGAGTATGTACTGGCCAGTTTGCTGTGAGGTGGACTATGAAGCTGTAAGGATACATACAAAGTCTAATAGAAATACGGCTAACTGCTTGGTGCGGTGACTCACACCTGTAACTTGTAATCCTAGCATTCTGAGAGGCTGAGGCAGGTGGATTCCCTGCACAAGAGTGAGAGCCCCATCTCTAAAAACAGCCAGGCATTGTGGCAGGTGCCTGTAGTCCCAGCCCACTCAGGAGGCCGAGGCAAGAGAATTGCTTGAGCCCAAGAGTTTGAGGTTGCTGTGAACTATGACACCACGCACTCTACTGAGGGTGAGAATCTGAGACTCTGTCTCAAAAAGAAAAAAAAAGAGAAAAGAAAAATATAGATAACTAAAACAGAAAAAGAGGTATGGAGTTAGGAGAACTAAAATCTAGGACCAGAGAACAAAACTTGCTAGAACAGGCTAAAATGGAAAAACAGTTTGTGATCAGAATATCCAAGAAGCTCCTTACACATCAGCAGGAAGGGAAAAAAACTAACTTATTTAGGACAATACAAGACATGGTGATACCTTTTGAGTTGGGGGATAAAGACAGTCATGAAATTAACATAGTTTCTACCAGGACAGAAGGAAGGGTGAGACCTGAACTAAGAAAATATACAAGCAAACTCTATAGTGAGCTATGATCAAGAAAACCTCATTTCTCTAGACATAAAATGTTTTGCTCGTCTATAATTCACGTGTCTCTTTATCTAGAAATAGTACCTTGACTTTCCCTTGGGAAATGTCACCTCATCTACCACAGCCCAGGTGGTTCAATAAAGCTGATTCCATTGTCAGGGTTGGGAACAGAACCCTAATCTGGCCAGCTGTGTTGACTGAATCTGCAATGAATATGTGACCCAAGTCCAGCCATGAGATAAAATCTTGGGATTTTTGCTGGAACTATTAGGACAGACACTATCATTTCACTGGGCTGCTAAACCCAGTGTAGGATCTCAGCAAGCCTGGCAGTGCTGGTGGCTATCTTGCACCATCTACAGGCAGTCCAGGAGTTATAAACATCCGACATCACATGGAAGCTATGACAGGTAATAGGTAAATGTATCTGTTCCGACTTACATACACATTCAAGTTAAGAATCAACCTACAGAACCTATCCCATTTATAACTTGCCGATTGCACATAAGGGGAACCTGTCTGAGAATGAAGCCTCATGGAGGAAAGTAGAACCAAGAAAGAAAGAGATTCCTGGTAACACTGAAGCTCTATCATCCCTAGGCTTTTCTTTACATGAGCCCCCAAATCCCATTTTAGCTTAAACCAGTGTGAGTTGTTTTATATGTAAACAAAATGCTAATTTTTGAATACTAACTGTGCCAAGCACAATTCTAAGCACCTTGCAGATATAAATTCATTTAATCTTTAAAATAACACTATGCAATAAGAACTATCATTCTCCCGACCTGATAGATGAGGGGAACTGAAGCACAAAGAGGTTCAATGTATAATTTGCCCAAGACTACACAACTACAATGTGACAGATTTGAGATCTGAACCCAGACAGTCTGGTTCGTAAGTCTTTAACATTACAACATAATTGCTCAGTACTTGAACCATGCTTGAAGCAACATACCGTATGAAAGAATAAGATGATATCTCAACTGTATGTCATTCTAAAGCATGCATGTTTCACTAAAAATCACTGCGAAGTCACTTGTATATTCAGACAAGTTTGAGAGAATGAAGACAGAATGAAAGAAAGGCGAGAACCTAGTGATACTACCTTGAATAAAACCAATCCTCCCACTCCCCAATGGGAACAAAGGTATTTAAGATTTGCCTCCAGGTACCAATCCAGCTTCTTTTGTATGAGATGGTGATAACAAAAATGGAACTTATATATACCCTGATGCCCATGTTCCCTTGTCTATCTTCAAATGTATTCCAAGGCATACACTCATTAGTTTCTAACATTCCTATACTTAAATATCATATTTAAACTGACAGAATTGGAAGTAGTAATAGAAACTATAATTTAATTGGGCCCTTTCACAGGCAGTTTCTGGTTCCTGCTTTGTTTCCTGTATTCAGGTCACACTTTTCTTTTCTTTTTTTTTTTTTTTTGAGACGGAGCCCCAAGCTGTCCCCCTGGGTAGAGTGCCATGGCATCACAGCTCATGGCAACCTCCAACTCCTGGGCTCAAGCGAGTCTCCTGCCTCCGCCTCCCAAGTAGCTGGGACCACAGGCGCCCGCCACAACGCCCGGCCATTTTTTGG
>CAUYQV010125898.1:0-22212 GCA_963574575.1 Galagoides demidoff
CGTCTGTGGTCCCAGCTACTTGGGAGGCTGAGGCAGGAGACTCGCTTGAGCCCAGGAGTTGGAGGTTGCTATGAGCTGTGATGCCATGGCACTCTACCCAGGGGGATAGCTTGAGGCTCCATCTCAAAAAAAAAAAAAAAAAGTAGAATTGATAATATTCAGGTACATATACTGTGATGATGCCATATGACAAAGTGCGTGTGCATGTGTGTGTGTATGTGTGTGCATGTGTGTGTGTGTGAGCATGTAGAAACATTTAAACTCAACAGAATTGATGACGCTCATAAAGATCGTGATGAATGAAAGCCTAAGATACACGATTCCACTTATAAAAAAGTTTAAAAAGAAACAAAATTCAATTAAGCTATTTTATTAAGGGATCCATACAAAATCGGTAAATCTATAAGTTAACATAAGAAAATGACCATAACACATGAAAAGTAGGGATTGTCTTTGAAGAAGGAAAGGTGAGTGAAACACACTGGAGCTCCTGGCCTTGAAATGTTCTTTCTTGATTAGATGGTGCTTTTGCAGAAGTTCACCATTTTGCATTAAACAGTGGAATATTTGTAAAAAAAAAATTCAAAATTCTTTCTTAACAAAAGTACTCAGATATCAAAGAGTAGAAGAGAATTTCTTCAACATATTAAAGAATATTTATGAAAATTTCAAAACTAACATTATATTCAATGATGAAAAGCCAAAAATTTTCCCCTAAGATCAGGAATAAGACAAAGGCACCCGATGTCACCACCGTATTCAACATTATATTGGAAGTTCTAAATAGGGAAATAACGTAATACTATCAAAAGAAATTTAAAAATCCAAATTGGGAAAGAAGACATAAAATTATCTCTATTCACAGATGACATGATCTTATATAAAAACTCCATAAACAATACACAAAAATACTTGAGAAGGCAGTAAATGCAGCAAAGTTGCAAGGAATAAGATCAACACCCAAGATCAATTAAAGGAAATTATGAAAGTGAGTCTTTTTACAATAAAATCTAAAATAATAAAATACTTAGAAAGGTAACAAAAGAGGTAAAACACTTGTGAGAACATCAAAAAGCTTGCTAAATGAACTGAAGATGACCTAAATCAGTGTGACGATACTCCATGTTCATGGATTAGAAGGCTTACTACAGTTAAGATGTCGATACTTTATACGCAATCTATAGGTTTAACTCAATCTCTACCAAAATAGCAAACATCCATTTTTTAAGAAATAGAAAATCCATTCTTTAATTTGTATGAAATGTTAAGTCACCCAAATAACCAAATTAATTTTGTAGGAAAAAAAGATAAAGTTGGAAGACTCGTACTACTCATTTTCAATGCTTAGGTATCAAAACTGTTTGGTATTGACATAAAAACAGACCTATAGTCCAATGTAATTGAATTGAAAGTCCAGAAAAAAAAAAGCCATGTATGAATGTGCCTAATTTAAAAATGAGCAAAGAAATCACATAAACATTTATACAAAGAAAATATACAAATGGTCAAAAGTACATTCAATATTATCAGTTATGAGGCAGATGCAAATCAAAACTACAGTGAGATACCATTTTATACCGGTTAGCTTGGCCTAAATAAACAAAAAAGAAGAAGGATTTTAGGTGACAGTACGGAGAAATTAGAATCCTCATACATTAATTGTGGGTATGTAAGATGGTGCAGTTGCTACAGAAAACAGTTTGGCAATTCCTTGTAAAGTTAAAGAGAATTACTCTGTGGTGCAGCAATTCCACTCGTACGTTTACAATCAAAACAACGAAATAGACGTGGTGCCTGCAGCACAGTGGTTATGGTGCCAGCCTCATAACCAGGACTGGTGGGTTCGAACCCAGCCTGGGCCAGTTAAACAACAATAACAACCTCAACAGAAAAATAGCCGGGCGTGGTGTCAGGCTCCTGTAGTCCCAGCTACTTGGGATGCTGAGGCAAGAGAATCCCTTAAGCCCAGGAGTTGGAGGTTGCTGTGAGCTGTGACACAGAACTTTACGGAGGGCCACACAGTGGCCACGATGGGCAAAAGGTGGAAATAATTTAAGTTTTAATCAACAGATGAACCGAGAAAATGTAGTTTAACATACAAAGCATTATTATTCAAGTAATAAGGAATAAAGTTCTGATATATGCTATAAAACAGATGAAATGTGAAACATATATGCTGAGTTCAATAGCCACATACAAAAGGTCAAGAAATTTATTATTCCACTTATCTGAAATTTTTATAAAGTCAATAAATTCATAGAGGAAGAAAGTAGTTAGAGGTTGCTAAGTAGTGCAATGAAAAAAGCATAGGAAGTTGTTGCTGAATGGCTTTGGGGGCAATGGAATATTTTTGGAATTAGTGGTCACAGTTGCACAACATTTTCATCATAATTATGTCACCAAATTAAAAATTGCCAACTTTACGTTATATATTGTTATTACAATTTAAAAACTCAAAATGTAAAATAATGTTATGAAAGTAGTATATTCAGATCTATCTACTATAACAGATAGCTTATTCTGCTCACAGATAATAAGGGTTTTTTTTTTCGTGCATCTAGCAACTGTACATTAGGGACCACATCTTTGATTTGTGTTTCCATAGGGAAAATTAATTGTTCCCAGTGCTCTTTATAGCCTGTATCTTTTCCTAAGACCTTTGCTCATGAATCCTTCTAAAAGTTTGAAATTCATAAGTAAAATACAAATAAACAAACATGTCAAGCAGCGAATGTAAACACCAGCAGGGCCGAGGGCCAATGTGACGTCTTAGCCAATTGCAAACACCAGTGAAACGTTTGGAGGAACCAAAAATTAGGTATTTCAATATTTAAAAGAAGAAAACCACTGTCTGACTAAATAAATAATCTGCACTTAAGGAGGTATAGAGTTAAAAGGATAGTCTCCTTTACTAACTTCTGTTTGTGTCCCAAAGACCGTGATTATACCTTCAAATGATGTCTATGTGACACTATAATTCTTTGTTATGTAAATGCTTTCAGATCATGAATTTGTGAATGTGGCTTTTTAAAATGGTTTAGAGAATTTTGTTTGAAATAAATGCTATAGGTTAAACCAATTTGAGAATTTGAATGAAATAAATATGGTTCTATTATTTTGATGAACAAGATCACAATTATAGTTATTTTAAATAAATTGAATTTACTATTGCTTAATTAAATAGTGTTAGTCATTAATATTCTTATTGGATATGTTATGGAATATCTCAAAAATACCCAAGACCTTTAGCACCAATAATTGCTTTTCTCTTTTCAAAGGATAATATGGAAATACTTGACTGACAGTTGTTTTTAAGGAAAAAACATCAAGATCTGAAGATTAAGTATACAGTGTTGCTTCTAATGGCATAATTAACATCTGTAAATACTAAGCCTAAAGCTACCTTTTTTTTTTTTTTTTTTTAGACAGAGCCTCAAGCTGTCCCCCTGGGTAGAGTGCCATGGCATCACAGCTCATAGCAACCTCCAACTCCTGGGCTCAAGCGAATCTCCTGCCTCAGCCTCCCAAGTAAGTTGCTGGGACCACAGGTGCCACCACAACGCCTGGCTATTTTTTTTGTTGTTGTTGTTGCAACCATCATTGTTGTTTGTCAGGCCCAGGCTGGATTCGAACCTGCCACCTTAGGTGTATGTGGCTGGCGCCTTAGCCACTTGAGCCACAGGCGCTGAGCCCTAAAGCTACCTTGATTACAAATCCTGTCTACTTTGTGATATTTCTGTATCAACAGATAAGGGAAGGACACACAAGCCCCTCCGTGTTCCTAATAGGTCACAATAGATCTCAGCCATAGGTGAGTTAGGGTTCAGAAATGCTCATGTGAGTTAAGATTACCAACTTATACTAAAAGCTGAAAAGAGCACCAATAATGCATGGGTACCAATAATTGCCTTATTACAGAAAAGAGAACAAACTAAACAATTAATTTGTCTGTATCTTTTTGAGTGCTAAAGTTTCTATTTCCTGTGGTGGGAAAGAAAAATAAAAGTGTAATCAATCCCAGGTAAAAGTGACAAGCTTATTTCTGGCTAACATAATGTAAAACCAAATTCAGAAATCAGCAAAATAATTAACATTTTTCTCTTAACCTTTTCTACACATTAAAACCAATGTTTTTCAAGTCCATGTACAATATTCATAGAATATTTAGCAAACATTAATGGAATGACATACTTAAAAGCATCTAGCACAGTGCCTGGCTCATTTAGTGGAGCAGACAAGTAAAATTTCAAACTTTTTCATATATTTTCCCATTAGTCAGTATCCTTGGTGAAATCTAAAATGGGGGGGGGAGGAAGGAGAGAGAGAAAGAGAGAATTAAATTTAGACTTGAAAATCTAAATTTAATGTTCTCTACATAAAATATGATAAATAGAGAAAATGATAATAGACATCAAGAATTAACACTTAGAGCCTAAGTGTTCCATTTTGTCATGATTTAAAATTAACTTCTTAGAACAAGGGTTTAAAAAAAGAAAATCCCAGGACATCTGGCATTTTCAGATGTTTCCCATTAGAATTTCTCAGAAGTTGAAAGTGTCTCAGGACATTTTGACTTTTGAGATTCCCTCCAAAATTACAAAGGATGAAAAAATCACAGAGCAAGCTTTTCAAAATAAGATTAGGCTGTAGATGATCACATTTATCTGATCAATATTTTTAATACATTAAACATTTACTTACTTTACAAATAACCTTAGCTGGAGATTAATATCCAAAATTTCAACACTATATCCTTCATGACAATGAGACCAGAGCCTTCTGTGTGGCAGGTAGGTCTACTTCACATAATTTCTACATAAAGTAGAAAACCATGTAAGGGACAGAACTGGGTTTTTTCTTTGATTACAATCATTATGACAGAAATTTTAAAAATATGACTTATTTCTTTTAAAAGAATAATTAACTTAAAATTCACAAAATATCAAAGATAAAAAGAATTACTATTTACCCTTTAAATGATATTATTACCATATTTTCATTAAACATGAATTAAATTATTCTCTCTTTAGAATATGATCCTACCTATCTTGCAGTAGTTCAAACATTCAATCTTTATTTCAGTGACTGTCATTTGCCAAATATATTATAGGCTCTGAAGATACAACAAGGAAGAAATTACATAAACACACACAAACAAACCCAATCTTACGTGGGCAGAGAGTGAGGAGCACAACAGACAAAGTTATGATAATTTTATTTATTGAAATTTTATAAATATCACTTAATATTAACAATTATATAGTAAAATACATACATATTAAAAATTTAAAGTACTTCCACTTCTCTATAAAATTCCTCTCCTGACAGGGACTGTTACTAAGTTTCTATACAAATATATGAATTATACGGTCTCCAAAGTAAGACAAAAGGAATATGTATAACAATACATACACAGATATATAGCTATCAATGCATTTATAGCCTTTTCTCTCTATATGTCATTCTATGCTATATATACACACACATATATATGATCTTACTACTTAAAGTTAGATGTGCAAGAAATGAACAAATCATTTAATTTTGCTTACTAAATTGAAATATTTCTAATTCTCTAAATTGGTAGAACAACCCATTTCAGTATTTGCAATAATTCTTTTAATTTTTGTTTCTCCATGACTGCATAAAACTTATAGGGTATATAGAAAATAGAAGGAGTCTCTAATTGTAAATTCTATATGGTCACAATATGATATAATGATATAATTATCAATGACAGAATGATCCTTTAAGGTCAAGTGTTTTCAGATTTCAATGCTCAGTAGTTCATAAAAGATAGGCCTGAGAATATTAGTGCTTTAAAGCTCAGTCTTGTGGAAATAAATAAATAAATAAATAAAGCTCAGTCTTCTGGGCAGCTTCCTCTCTCCATTTCTTAGCTCTCTAGCCTGCGCTAGAATCTTTGTCACTTCCCTGAAGTGTCAGCCAGCACAGAACATGGACAGCACTCCTGCAATCTGCCGATTAGCAACACCATCTAAGGCTCAGGAGCTGCTGGAGTCCTTGTGTTCTTTTGCACCCAGACGCCCTTTTTCTCTAACTGTCCCATTCCTCTTTGGTTTTCTCTCATTTCTCTCTTTCTACTTCAGCCTTAAGAGTCACAAATTTTCATACCTTTAGAAAGGGTGAAATAGATAAACTGAATGTGGGAGGGAGCAGATTATAATACCTGCTGCAGAGTGGGGGATAAAAGTGTTTCTTTTTATCACTTTCATCCTAGTAGGTAGGTCTGCTTGACTTTCTCTGATAACATTGGACTCACTACATTACATAAAATAGTTCATTTTATCTCTGAACTAAGTGGGTTATAAGAAAGTTTCCTTTTCTTGAACCATATCATATCCTTGGGTAACGTCTCTTCCTTTATTCTAATTCAGATCTACCTATGAAACTAATAGTGCAAGACCAATTCCTCTAAAGCACAAAGCCCCACAACCATTTGAATAAAAGTTTCACAGTTTAAAAGACATGCCTTCTTTAAACTGAATACCTTTGTTTATATGTTTCTTATGAAGTATCTTTATCAAATATGTTTTCCATATCTGTTGTTCTCTGAAACTTTCACCAAAGCCTTATTTTAAGTATGTTAATATTGCTCTTAAAATATGAAGTCTAATACTGGACACAGAATTAGAGCTCAATTTTCTTTACCAGAAACCATTTGAGAAGGACTAAAAACTTCTCTTCCTTACTTCTTCTATTCTTCCATCAAAAAATGAAATTCAACATGAGAATTAAGTCATTGTATAAACAAATTTTTGAAAAGTATGCATATAAGGGCTTTATAAATAAGGATATAAATGAGTCAATATTTGAATTATAATCAGTGCTTATCTTAAAGACCAGGATGTGGAAAACCACAAGCCAAAGATTATAGATCAGATATTTGCTACTCTTTGCTGCAAAGTCACCAAAACAAATAAACAAATTAAAAAGAAAGCTATATAGAACTAAACAGGTGAGGGTCAAACTGTACTTACTCTAATTTATAATTAAAAAGGCATCAGCAAAGGTATCAGGAATAAAAAAATGGAATGAACAAAAGACATTATTGAGCAGATAGTGCCATGTTTCCCTCAAAATAAGACACTGTCTTATATTTATTTTTTCTCAAGAAGACACATGAGGGCTTATTTTTAGGGCATGTCTTACCCACCGCTGCACCAAAATCATGGAGTGGCCATGCAAATATGCTGCATAGCTGTGTCCATCATTAGGTCTTATTATTGGGTTAGGGCTTATATTTACCAAATGCACAGAAATCCTGCTAGGGCTTATTTTTGGGGTAGGTCTTATTTTCGGGGAAACGGGGTAAGAGCAAAATTTATTTCAAATATTGGCCTGTTTGTGTGAACGTATGTAGTACAAATTTTCCAGTGTTCTATACTAGGTTGTTTTATTAGTCTAGGTTATTTTATTAGTATAATGATTTATAGTTGTCAGTGATCTAAGTAACTTAATATCAATTTTCTCTTTATCAAATTTGAATATTTGTTATTAGGTCATCAATAATTATATTCCACTAATTAATCCTCTCAGTTACAGATTTTTGAGCAACTACTATACTTTGGATACTGTGCGAGATACTAAAGATATTTCAGTAATGAAAAAGTGAAAGTCATTGCTCCCATGGAGATGTTATGTTAGCTGTAGAAGCCTTACTTAAAATGAAAACTTTGCACACCATTAACACTCCTACATAGTAAATGATGATTAATTTTCAAACAGGAATATCTCTCTGATTCTGTAGGTATTTTGATATTGTGATTATGTTCCTTTTTTTTTTGAGTCTTAGGTTTATCATTTCAAGAATCAACAAAAATGTCTAACTCTGCTTCATTACAAGTAAGTTGTTAAATATATGTCCTAGATTTTTAAGAAAGATTTATTTTCACTACCTTAAACTGACCCATAATAATGGCAGGTACAATAACGGCTCAGAAGAGGAGTCTATATCTTAATTTGTGAAAATGTTATATGCAATAAAAGGCACTTGTAGATGTGTAAAAGTAAGAATATTGAGATGGGGAGATTATCCTGAATTTTCAAGGAGGACTAATTCTAATTGCAATGGGCCCTAACGTGGGGAATCTTTACTGATTGAGATCAGAGACACAGATGAAAACAGATGCAGAAACAAGGGCCAAAGACATGCAACGTGACCAGTTCCACAGTACTTTGAAGATGGAAAAGAGACTCAGGAATGAAAAACTGTGGCAGTCTCTTGAAGTTGGAAATAGCCATTACCTAAAAGCCAGATAGTAAATGGGAACCTAGGTTCTTAAAATTATTTTGTTTTAGAATTACAACAGAATCATATCTTTTTGTTAGTTTATGATTTTTTTTATTTCAGTAGATTTAGGGAATACAAGTGATTTTATCCTTACATAGATGAATTGTTTAGTGGTAAAGTCCGAACTTTTAACATATCTGTCCTCAAATAGTGTACCTTGTACCCAATAGATAATTTTTCAATCCTCAACTATCTCCCCATCTTCTTCCTTCTATGCCTCCAACATCCAGGTGTCACAATGTAGGACCATAGATAGCTACAGCTTAGCTCCCACTTATAAGTGAGATCAGAACACTGGTTTTACAGAAGACAATTTTTCCATGAGGGGGAAGTAGGTGAGTAGGCAGAGCTTAGGCAGAGTTGGGGAGTAGATGAGTGTTATAAGTATAGATGAAACTGTCTTGCTCCATCACTTGCTGCTCACTTCTTGCTCTGTGGCCAGGTTCCTGAGTTTCATGGAAGCAGTACTTCCACAGAGGACTATTTTTCCATAGGATAGGCACTGAGGGTGGGAGAGGACAGAAGGGAGAGGTTTTGGGAGATAGGCAGAGCTCTGTATGAGTCTCCAACACACAGAAAGCTGTTTGGTTTTCTGTTCCTTAGTTATTTCATTTAGGATAATGGCTTTGAGTTCCATCCAAGATGCTACAAAAGACATTATTTCATTGTATTTCATTACTGCATAATATTCCGTGGTAGATGTATGTGTTGTGTATGTATTAGCCCATGTTTGCTTTATCCACTCATCAGTTGATAGGCACTGAGGTTGACTCCGTATCTTTGTAATTGTGAATTGTGTTGTGATAAATATATTAGTGTAGCTGTCTTTTTGGTATAATGACTTAATTTCCTTTGAGTAGATACACAGTGGTAGAATTGCTGGATTGTAGGTAAAAGTCTACCTTTAGGTCTTTGAGAAATCTCCATGCTATATGCACAAAGCTTGTACTCATTTGCAGCCCTCCCAACAGTGTCTAAGTGCTTTCTTTTCACCAAGTCTGTGCCACCATTTATTGTTTATTGACTTCTCCACAATGGTCATTCTGACAGGGTTAATGTGGTATCTCATTGGTTTAGTTTACATTTCCTTGGTAATTAGTGATATGGAGCATTTTTTCTTATGTTTGTGGCATTTGAAAAATGTCTATTCATGTCATTTACCAAATTCTAAGTGTTCTTTTATTCTTATTGTTTGAGTTCCTTGCAGTTTCTGGATATTAGTCCTTTGTCTTAGTTATACTTTGCAAATATTTCCTCTCACTTTTTATGTTGTCTATTTACATTGCTCATTATTTCTTTTGCTATGCAGTACCTTTTTAGTTCAATTAAGTTCCATTTATTTATTTTTGTTTTTGTTCCATTTGCTTTTGGGGTTGTAATCATAATATTTTTTGCTTAGGCAAATGTTTAGAAAAGTTTCTCTTAGGATTTGTAACATAATTTTCTTGGTTTTGGATCTTATATTAAGTCTGTAGTTCATCTTTAGTTAATTTTTGTATATGATGAGAGAAAGGTATCCAGGTTTATTCTTTTGTATGTGGCTATCCAAATTTCCCAGAAGCATTTATTGAATGTGTTGTCTTTTCCCCAGTGCATGTTTTTGTCTGCCTTGTCAAAGATCAGTGGGTTTGGGGTATATGGCTTTACTCTTGGGTTCTCTGTTCTGTTCTATGTGTCTACATTTATACTATGCCATGCTGTTTAGCTTCCCATAGCCTTGTAGTATAATTTGAGATGGAGTAATGTGATGTCTCCAGAGTTGTTCATTTTACTCAGAATTACTTTAGCTATTCAGACTTTTTATGATTTCCATATGAAATTTAAGATTTTTTTTGGAAGTTTTTGGCTGGGGTTGGGTTTGAACCCACCACCTCTGCTATATATGGGGCCGGCACCCTACTTCTTTGAGCCACAGGTACCACCCCCAAATTTAGGATTTTTGTTTAAATATTGGAAAAAGTATGTTAGTATTTTGATAAGAATTGCACTGAATCTGTATTATCTTGGGTAGTATGTTTGGGGGGAGGGTGTTTGTTTGTTTGTTTTTTTGAGAAAGACACTCATTTTGTTGCTCTTGGTCCAGTGCTCTGGTGTCAAAGCTCACAGCAAATTCAAAACTCTTGTGCTCAAGAGATCTTCTTGCCTCAGCCTCTCAAGCAGTTAGGACTACAGGCACCCACCACAATGCCCAGCTATTTTTAGAAATGGAGTCTTGCTCTTGCTCAGGCTGGTCTTAGACTTGTGAGCTCAAGCAATCCACCTGCCTCAGCCTCCCAGAGTGCTAGGGGTATGTTCGTTTTAACAATATTTATTCTTAAAATCCATGAGCATGGTATACTTTTTCATTTATCTGGGTCATCTATAATTTCTTTCTCTGATGTGAACTTTCACCTCCTTGATTAAGAATATTCCTAGGCTTTGAGGTGGAATGTATAGCTCAAAGGAGTAGGGCACCAGCACCATATGGATATTCCTAGGCTTTTTCATTTTATTTTTATAGCTATTATAAATGGTACTGAGTTCTTGATTTGGTTCTCAGTTTGATAATTACTGGTTTATAGAAAGATTTTTGTGTTCATTGATTTTGTGATATGAGATTTTATTGATTCATTTATTATATATAGGAGTCTTTTCAAGGAGTCTTTAGAGTTTTCTAGATATAACATGACATTACAGCAAGCAGAGATAATTTCACTTATCTTTTCCAGTGTGGAAGTCCTTTCTTTCTCTTGCTTGACTGGTCTGGCCCTTGTGTACACTTCTAACAGCATGACTAATATTGGGATATCCAGTTTAATTTCCAGGCCAGTGAGTCGCACTTTAGATGAGAGTTGGCCAAGCACCTTCTTGCCAGTAGGTGATGCTTGCAAGAGAAAGACAGCTAGAGTGGTGTAGAACCTATGCCCAGCCCCAGTAAACTAGGAAAAGCATTCAGCTGTCCCAGGTGATCCTGCCCTAATCCTTAAAGCAATAAGGAATAAAAGGAGAAAAATAATAAACTAGGGTATTTTTATGCTTAAGGCACTACATTCTCTATTTGTGCTTATTGAGTATTATATGGTTTTCTTCATCCATTTAGTGATAAAAGAGTTTAAGGACTGTACAACTGCCAGGGTCCCACCACAGGGACAGGGTCCTTTAAAACCTGTGGAACCAGCAACCATCTCCTGGGGAAAAAATAAAGTTATGAGTGGTGAGAGATGAAGAGACAGAACACATAAAATAGAATTTTCAAAGGTGGGACATGGGACACCATCGCTAGCTTGTGGGGCTTCAGCAAGGGACTCTGTTTGTTCCATCCAGTTTTTATTGAAGGCTATTTTCTCATTTATCCAGAAGGGTAAGCTGAAGAAAGGAGTAGAAAACATCAGCAGTTTCTGTGAGTAAACATGTTAGTTCTTATTCTATCTCTAATCATTAATTTTAAGGGCCTTGGCAGCCTTGAAAAATCCAGAACCTGAGCCTTGTATAGGGGTACACAGATCCTTTTGGGAAGGTTAGACACTCTAGTGTCTCTGTGGAGCAGATGTGGTAGTGTCAGTTCTTCCCTGAAGAATCAAAGGAAAAGAGGAATTTCCCCCTTATGTCCACCTGGAGGCGTTTCCTTTGTGGTTAGGGTACAAGTCCTCCTGCTCATATCTCAGGGTTCAAGTTGTTCCCTTGATTTCTTCTCTGGCCATTATAGAAATCTCCACAATGGGTATTTGCTTTGACTGTTGACTGAGCAGGGATTGGCATGGTTAACGTTCCTTCCCAGGCCTTGCACGCAGCTTTTGCTATGACATTGTTCTTTAGAGTGATTACAGACCCAGCAGTGGTGATTGTAAGCTGTATCTCTTAGGCCAGGCTTTCAAAAAAAGCAGAAACTGCCCAGACAAGTAATTTACCTGTTAGTTTAAAAGTAAGCTAGCTAAACTATTTTTTATTGTGCCTTGCTCAGCTTATTTCTGTTTTTCCCTTTTTCTGGGGGTGTATTTCCTTGCCAAGAATGTAGCTTTCAGTAACCATTCTCCCTGCACACAACCATATTATTGACTATGTGCAGCACAGGACACTTCTGGAGCATTGTACCATTTCTAAAAACCAGTATTAAACCGTACAATTACTATCTCGCTAAATAAATAGGACAACATAATTTTCGATTACCTAAACACATTATATGTAAATATCACTTTTGTAAATTTAGTTATATATTCTGCACTTGATTACATTATTCTCCATTGTATATTCCCTTCTTATACTCTAGATTTGAGTTCCTGTATGTTACAAAAAGTGTTAAGCTGAAAGCCAGTAGTGTTTGGTTCCTATACCAACACTACCTTTGCTAGTCCCACATCTTTAACAAGCCTCCTAACTTCTCTAGATTTCAAATTTTTAATTTGGCAAATGATAAGCTTTTGAGAGATCTTTTATCTACCTAATCATTTCTTAAACATTTATTAGAAGGAATTGCCTAGATCTTCTAAATTTAAAATTTAGAATATAGACTGGCACTCTACAAAACCACCTTGAAAATTTCTTATTTACTAAACACAATATTCATATTACCAAGAAATTATTTTTATTGCCTTCTAATATAATTTTTTTTCCAAACATATGAGGAAATGACTGTAATACATTCCTTTGAAGAATGCTTTTGATAAGGGATTGATAAGCTGTAAGATAAAGGCATTGGAGATATACTTCTCTTGATTTAAAATATTTTAAAATATTTTTTAAAATACTTTAAAAATATCTTTTACTACATGCATCTAATCATTTGAACTATTTTGCACTCATTTGTTTGTGATGATTTTGTCAACATATTAAAGCTACTTAATAAAAGCTTTTATATTAATTTTTTAAATAGCTGTATCATTTACCTATTTTTATGTATATAATGTTAACTGTATGATAAGGACATATTCCTCATTTATATCAGTCTTGCATTGTTTTATAAAATATAACTAGTATGACCTTTTATTTATTTTAATCTTTGAATAATTGAGTTTTAGGAAATCAGTTATTTTTATTCATATTTTAAAATTATAATTTAAATGATGATAAATTCCCTCCTCTTCTCTTTTATATACTGATGAGGTATTGATAATTGAGTTATACAATAACTTTGCCTTTTTGGAGGACAAATTAATTTTATATCTAAAACATCCAAAATATGAGTTGCTATCAAAATAATTCATATTATTTTAAACAATATTAGATTAAAAATAAAAGCAAAATGACTATAGATTGGTATAAACTGTTATATTAAAAATTTTTCAAAGCACTCTATATAATAACAAACAATAAGAAAATATTTGAATATCTAAAAATTTTAGACTGACTAATAACTATAATACATACATAAAATAATACTACCCAGTCATTAACAATTACCATATACATATATATTTATTGATATAAAGGGGCATTTGTGATATATTGTCATATAAACTGTATAATTCCATTGCTTAAATATTCATTGAAAAAGTCTAAGTATGGATGTCAAATAACAATGATAACTTATCATCATGGTATCAATAATGCCTGGAAAGAAAATAAGCAAGCTAAGCTATGTGTTAAAAAGAATTACCACAATTTAAAAACTATTAGAAATAAACAAACAAAAAATGCTTTAAAGTGTAGAAATGCTGGCTTGGCGCCTGTAGCTCAAGTGGCTAAGGTGCCAGCCAAATACACCTAAGGTGGCGGGTTTGAATCCAGCCCGGCCCGCCAAACAACAATGATGGCTGCAACCAAAAAAAAAATAGCCAGGCGTTGTGGCAGTCACCTGTGGTCCCAGCTACTTGGGAGGCAGAGGCAGGAGACTTGCTTGAGCCTAGGAGTTGGAGGTTGCTATGAGCTGTGATGCCATGGCATCCTACCCTGGGCAACAGCTTGAGGTTCTGTCTCAAAAAAAAAAAAAAGTGTAGAAATGCTTGAAAAATCAATACATCAATGAAATAGATGAGAAGATGAGAGTCAAGGAAAAAAATGAGAATGTTTGAGAAACAGGCCACAACAAACAAGTTTAAATAAAGACCTATTTTATACATTACCTCAGATTATAATATCAAATAGTTTAAGTTAAAAACTTGAGTCAATAAACTAACAAAATAAATATATAAATGTTTAAATGAGTCTTTGGCTAGAAAAAGATTTTGTAAGCATAATAGAAATAGGAAATATCACAAAGTAAATGGTCAACATATTTGACCGCAATAAATATTTCAAATGTTTTTCAAAGTGTTAAAAACATAAAAGGAAAAAATAAAACAAAGAAATAGTTTATAGAAGAGCTATCAAGCAAAATTTTAATAATTTCAATAATTGAGGCTATTAATAAATAAAGCTATTATGATTAAAATAATGAATAACATTTAATTTCAGATGTATAAATGCAAACAAATTAAATGAGGGATTCTAAAAATAATGTTTTAAAATTAACATACATTTGAAATATGTAAGTTAGGAAATCATGATTATTTCCTTATCAAATTTATAAATATTAGAAATAAAATTCATTTGTTTATGTCTGTTAAAATTTATACTGGATATATTAATATGTCATTTTATTACATGTAAATTATTGTATTTTAACAAATGCATTAAAACTGTCTATAATATTTAATAATTTTGTGAATAAGGATATCTGTGACAGTATATCAATAAGACAAGGGCTCTGATGTCAGGCAGATTTGCATCCCTGCTGAGAAATTGAGGTGCCTGTGTGGTTTTTGTAATCTACTTCTCTGGGTAATAAGACTAAGAAAAAATGAGACCTGCTATAGCCATAATATATTTCATTCTCTATATTATTACAATAAATTCATTTATGGCATAAAAACTAGAAAAGACAGTCTAATCTGTTGAAGTAAATTTTTACATTTCAGTAGAATACTTTAGAACTCATATTACGAATCTTTAAAATATTCACATGAATCAGTAGTTTTAAAGTCAAGATTTATTCCTACTAAATTAGCTTAAGCTACAATGTAAGATATAGAACTATTAAGGGGGCGTGGAGCAATATAGCAGGCTAGAGACATCTTGTGGCTACTCATAGTGAAACGGGAAAGTCGATATTAGCCACCTCTAGCAGGGGAAATCTGCACAGAATCACTCCGTGGGCACAGTGAAGCAACAGAAGACTTCAAGAGCCAATGGGGAGGTCTGGAGCTGAGGAAAACTAATACAGAAGGCAGGTTCCTGGCATGAGCAGAGACCAGCCAGTTGACTGGCTCTCCCATGGTCGGCTAGAGCTGGGAAAAGGCTGTCCGAAAGTATTTTGATTTTGGATTGGGCTGTTATCTTCAGCAGTGAGTACACTTGAATAGTGTCTGGAGGCCAGGGTTGAACACCAGGTGGGGTGTTCTCCCATCAGCTTGAATACTGCAGGGGGCACCACCGTGGGAAGACCACCCACGCACGTAAAGGAAAAGTCCACAGGGTCATAGTGTATGGCACTCTCTGGTATGCCTGCCAAACATGAGTGGCTATCCTTGGGGTGAGATGAGTGGCCTTCATACCCCTAGGAGGGGCTCTTTGTTGTCAGGGGACACCGTCTGACAGGTCTCCTGATAAGAGCTTTGGGATCCAATCTGTGGGGACTGAATGAAGTGAACAGACCTGGATTGAGGGCAAAGAAGTAAGGAAGAAAAGATCTGATCTCCTTTGGGTTCCAAATCCCATTCTATACAGCATGTGTTCTCCATTTCCTAACATCACAGTGCCACCTCATGTCCAGGCAATATATTGTGAGATAAATCTATCTATCTATCTAATCTATCCACACACACAAACATACATATATATTGTTTTACATTTTTACTTCTTTTTTTCCATTTTTTCCTTTAGTTCCCCCCCTTTTTTTCTGTTTTGTAACTGTTGTTTTTGTTTATGTTTTTTTTGCTTTGTTTTTTTCCCTTTTAATTTTTCTATAGCAAGAGTTCCTCCTTTTTTTTTATGTTTCTTCAACTCATTTTATTCTCCTTCTAATTTCTCTCTTTTTTTTTTTTTTGGTTGAGATTTTTCTATCTTTCCCATCTTTCCTTCATAAATTCCTCCTGCAATAGCTGATACCACATTTTTATCCTTCTATATCTTATACAATTACATTTTTAATATTTTTATATTTTTTGTTCATTTTTTTCTCTCTGAAGGCTATGGGTTCACAGCAGTGGCCTAGCTGCCAGGGTCATGGTATTGGTCTGGCTCAAGGAGGCCACAAGCTCATAATATTTGGTGTCCTTCTAACTTTAGCCTTTGGAAAGAAGGTATTGGTGTGGTCCCTAAGGTTATATACTGCTGATTTCTTTCTATATCTGGCAGAGGTGGGTCTTGCTTTTGACCAGGCTGGTAAGCAGCTCTGAAATTGAGCTACCTGCCCATCCTGGCCCCACAAAGTCTTAAGAGTTACAGTTTTAGTAAAAGTACCCTGCCATACACCACCATTACTCTTGTCATTCTCTTTGTTCCTTACTGTCCTTTTTCTTTCCTTTTCTTTAGTTTTTTTCCTTGCATTCCCCCTTCTCCTATTTATATTTACCTTTTTTCCTTTCTACTCTTTCACCCTTATCTTCCTTTTGATCTTATAACAAATGGCCACTATAAAACCGAAGCTCTCAGACAAGATAATTTAAAGCAAAGGTGGTAGTGAGAAGGAAGAAGTAGGGGAAAGCAGTTAACAAGAAGAAAACACACATGAGGAGGAACCAACAGCAAAATTTTGGGACATGAAAAGCCAGAATAAAGCAAACCCACTAAGGGCTCAGGAAGTAGCTACTGAATAAGAATCCATCTATAGAGAATTAATGGATTACAGAAATGGAATTTTAAAATATGAAAGGCAAAAACAATAAAGGAAATTGATGAGGAAGTGGAAAAACAGAACCAAAAATGGCCAAAATATATGAACAAGAGAGAAACAAGATTCTTGAGTTTAAGGACTTATGGGAGTCAACGGGGGAAGTTAAAGATGCAGTAGAAAGTATCAGTAACAGATTATACCATGGATATGAAAGAATCTTAGAGCTAGAGGATGAAGCTCTTTAGGTAACCCAGGCAGTTAAAGAGGCAGAAAGGATGAGAGAGAGAGAGCAGAATATTCAGTCTGTGAATTATGGGACTTCACAAAGCAATCAAACATATGATTTATAGAATTTTTTGAAGGAGAAGAGGAAGGTCCTAGAGGAATGGAATCCCTACTGGAGGATATCATTAATGAAAATTTCTACAATATTACTAATGATTCCAAAAAATGACTTTCAGAGGGATATTGAACTCTGGGTCATCTCAACACAGAATATCTCTAAGACACATTATAAAGAATCTGTCCAAAGTCAAGATGAAAGAGAAAATTCTACAAGCAGCCAGCCAGGAGTAAACACAAATTAACCTACAGGGGTAGATCTATTAGGGTGACAGCAGACTTCTCAGCTGAAACTTTCAAAGTCATAAAAGAATCATCATCTAGCTTTAACCTCTCAGACAAAAATTTTTTCAGCCCAGAATTCTGTTTTATGCTAATGTAAGCTTCAAAATCAAGGGAGAAATCAAATCTTTTGTTGACATACAAACACTGAAGAAATTTGCCACTACAAAACCAGTTCTACAGGAAATACTTAGACCTATTCTCCACCATGACTATTGCAATGGATCACCAGCAAAGTAAAGCCCACAAACTAAAGGACAAAACCTCAATTCCACAATAGTGCAAAGGATAAAACTAAGCAACGGACTTATAATGCCCAAAATAATATGAATAGAAATTCATCACACGTATCAATTCTCTCAATAAATGTTAACTCAAATAAATGTTGAATTCACCTCTTAAGGGGTACGGGCTGGCTGATTGGATAAAAAATGCACAAGCTATCCATTTGCTGTCTCCATGAAACACACCTAACCTTGAAAGACAAAACAGGACTCAGGGTAAATGGATGGAAAACAGTATTTCAGGAAAGGAAAACAGAATAAAAGAGGAATAGCAATCTTATATTCAGATAAATGTGAATTTAAATCAACTGAAGTTAGGAAAAACAAAGATGGTCACTTCATACTGATCAAGGGAACAGTACATCAAGAGAACATTTTAATTTTAAATGTTTATGATTCCAAATTAAATACTTCCAGATTTATGAAACAAACATTGATTAGTCTGAGCAATATGATATTCTATAATATCATAATAGCTAGGGACTTTAATACTCCTCTGGTTGGACTGGATAGATCCTCTACACAGAAAGTGAAAAAAGATTCAAGGAACTTACAGGCAACCATAGAACAAATGGGCTTAATAGACATATACAGAACACACCATCCCAAGTTAAGTAATATACGCTCTTCTTGTGTGCTCATGGAACATTCTCCAAAATTCATACTATTTTAGGTTTTATATAAGAATTTAATTTGCACCTTGTATCTTCTCAGACTGCAAGGCAATGAAGGTAGAACTCAAATCCAGCAAAATTTTTAACCCTACAAAAATGCATGGAAATTAAACAACCATAGGCTGAATGACAGCTGGATTAAGTAAGAGCTAAAGGAGGAAATTATTAAATTCCTCATACAGCAAAAATGAAGCTACAAGTTATCAAACCTTGTAACGGCAAAAGCAGTCCTAAAATGGAAAATTATTATATAGCTGTGTACATCTAAAGGGAAAGAGGAATCAATAACCTAATGAATCATCTTAAGGAAATTAATAAGGAATAACAATCTAATACCAAACCCAGCAGAGGAAAAGAAATAACCAAAATAAAATCAGAAATAAATGAAATTGAAAACAAAAGAATAACTCAGAAAATCAATATGACAAAAACTTGGTTCTTTGAAAAGATAAATAGAATTGATAAACATTTGGCCAGATTAACTAGAAATGGAAAAGTAAAATCTCTAATAATCTCAACCAGAAATAAAGGGGGAAATAACAACAGATATAGATATCTCTTGAGATACAAGAGATTTTCTCTACTATGAGAAATTGTATACTCCAAAATTTGTCAATGTGGAGGAGGAAATGAACAAATATCATGTTTCCCTGAAAATAAGACCTACCCCCCAAAATAAGCCCTAGTAGGATTTCTATGCATTTGTTAAATATAAGCCCTACTCCAATAATAAAACCTAGTGATGGGTGTGGCTATGCAGACACGTATCTGCATAGCCACGCCATTTTGGCGTGGAGCAGTAAGGAAGACTGAAATACCTTTAATCTGCCACAGCTCTTTTCTCCAGGCCATTTGTACTTGCAGGGGTGCGTGTGTGGTAACCATGGTCACAGGCATCCTATTGCACATGTCCAAATGGCTAGGGGAAAGGAGTTCATGGATCATTAGTGCCAGCCCCACCAACAAGGTTGGCTTCTCCTATCAGGTTCCAGAAGAAGATGACTTAACTGTATTTGAATAAATGTAGATTGTTGTATTATACTTAATAAAAATAACATATCCCCTGAAAATAAGCCTTACTGTGTTTTCTTGAGAAAAAATAAATATGAGATAGTGTCTTATTTTGGGGGAAACAGGTACCCGAATTGACCATCTCCCTAGACTTATCCAAGAAAAATAGTTATCTTGAACAACCTAATATCAAACTCTGAGATTGAAGAAACAATAAAAAATCTTCCAACAACAGGCTTGGCGCTTGTGGCTCAAGTGGCTAAGGCACCAGTCACATGCACCTAAGGTGACAGGATTGAATCCAGCCCAGGCCCACTAAAACAACAATGATGGCTGTAACCAAAAAATAGTCAGGCGTTGTGGTGGGCACCTGTGGTCCCAGCTACTTGGAAGGCTGAGGCAGAAGACTCGCTTGAGCCCAAGAGTTGGAGGTTGCTGTGAGCCGTGATGCCACAGCACTCTACCCAGGGGGACAGCTTGAGGCTCTGTCTCAAAACAACAACAACAACAACAAAAACCCTGGACCAGATGACTTGCCACAAGAATTCTATCACCTTCAAAGAGGAGCTTGAACTTACACTATAGAAACTATTCCAAAACATTGAGAAAAAAAGGAACCTTCCTCAGCACTTTCCATGAAGCAAACAACACCTTATTACCAAAAAATGGACTCAAGATGGATAGATTTAAATCTAAGAGATGAAATCATAAAAATCTTAGAGGAAAGTGTATGGAAACTCTTGAAAATGTTGACCTGGGCAAAGATTTTATGAAGAAGACTTCAGTGGCAATTGCAACAACAATAAAAATAAACTGATGGTACTTAATCTGAAAAGCTTTTGCATATCTAAGCACACAACAATTAAAGCAAATAGACAACTTTCAGAATGAGAAAAGTTATTTGCATATTATGAATCTGGCATAGGCTTGATAAGTAAGATCTATAGAGAACTTGTCTTAATCAAGAAAAAAAGAACAAATAATACTATCTATCATTTTACAGGAGACATGAACAGAAGCTTCACTGAGGAAGACAGACAAATGGCTGACAAACATACGAAGAAATGCTTATCATCCCTGATAATTAGAGAAATGCCAATCAAAACAACCCTAAGATATCACTCAACCCCACAAAGAACTATGTTTTTCCAAAATAACCCACATCACAAAGTCCCACAGTTGCAGATGCTGGGACAGATGTGGAGAGAGAGTGACACATTTACACTGTTGGTAGGACTACAACTTATACAGCCTTTTTTGGGAAGATGTATGGAGAGTCCTCAAAGAACTCAAATTAGCCCTCCCATTTGACCTTGCAATCCTACTACTGGGCATCTTCCCAGAAGAAAAAAAAATTACTTTATCATAAGGACATTTACACTAGAATGTTTATCACTGTTTGATTTATAATGGCCAAGATGTGGGAACAACCTAAATGCCCATCAACTCAGGAATGGATTAATAAGCTCTGCTATATGTATATCATGGAATACTATTCAGCTGTAAGAAAAGATGGTGACTTTGCATATTTTGTATTAATCTGTATGAAGTTGAAATACATTCTTCCAAATAAAGTATCACAAGAATTGAAAAGCAACATGCTAGATTGTACTAGAACAATGTACTAGATTTTAGTACATTGTTTATTATATACTTTCTAATAAAGTATCACAAGAATTGGAAAGCAATGTACTAGATTCAATGTACTAGATTTTATTATGAAGCCAGTAGATCATCTAACACATGCCCATATAGGAGATAAACTTAATTCTATTCAAGTTGGGGGGGGGAGGAGGAAGAAAGGGGAGAGTGGGGGTTAGTGTATTTCTACTTAAAGGGTACACGGTAGGGGATTATGGCACATCTTTTTAGTGGAACACAACTACAGGAGAGATTCTACCTAACAAATTCAAAAATTGTGACCTGGTTGTTTGTATCCTCACAATAACCTGAAATTTTAAAAAAAGATATAAAAGTATTATTAAATAGAAGAATGAATGTTTTCTTTCTAGAATTATTTGTTACATTGAAAATTTGGATAAAAACAAATGTGCAGCATAAATTGAAAATAAATGATGCATAAATAAGAAATATCATGAAGACACCACAAATAAATTTTTTGAGAATATCTCATGACATATGGAAAAATTGAAATAACTTAGGGTACCTGGAAAAATAGACTCGGACCCCCACTTTGGTTAATTATTGGTAATTTATTTTACCTGCTGCAGGGGCTGCTGCTCCGACAGACAGTCAGCAGCCCAAGTGTGAGGGTGAGTTGCCTTTTATAGGCTTTGTGTAAGCATATTACAGAAGCAAAAGGTGGCTGGTTAAGGGGGGTTACAACTCAGGTAGTCATAGATACAGCAATGGAACGATAATTAATATAGTTTCAGTTGACAATGGATACATTTTATATCACAATGGTTATGGTTATACAACAGTAATTAATCAAGTCTCAGTGAGTTTTCCACCATTGTTCATCTACTGAGAACTTGGGGGTTTTGTGAAACTTGG
>CAUYQV010125901.1:0-93315 GCA_963574575.1 Galagoides demidoff
GGGTACAGTGTGGGGTTTTCACATGCAATCCGAAATACTTCCATCAAACTGATCAACACAGCCTTCATGTCATTTTCTCAGTTATAGTTTTAAAACATTCTGATTCTACTCTTAGAGAGTTTCACTTGTACCCCTGTAAGACAGACCTCAAAAATGGTGCCTCCAATCCCCCTCCCTCCACCCTAACTCATTTTTCAATATGACCACTTTTTTCAACTGTTTATTTCTGTTGCCTAAAATTATTTATTAATGATAGAAAAATCTGCAATATGTTCAATTTAAAGTATATTTATTTATTTATTTATTTACTTTGAGACAGAGTCTCACTATGTCACTCTTGGTAGAGTGCTGTGGAGTCACAGCTCACAGCAACCTCCAACTCTTGGGCTTAAGCGATTCTCTTGCCTCAGCCTCCCAAGTAGCTGGGACAACAGGCGCCCACCACAATGCTTGGCTATTTTTTGGTTGCAGTTGTCATTGTTGTTTAGCAGGCCCAGGCTGGGTTCGAACCCACTTGTCTCTGTGTATATGGCTGGCACCGTAACCACTGAGCTACGGGTGCCAAGCCAATTTAAAGTCTTATACCAGGTAAAGTGTTATTTGCCTTTTTAAATATTCTTTAAAACTGTAAATGCAGTAGACATAGAAAATTTTAACTAGAAAAGTGTAAGAAATATAAAAAGTCCAGGAGTCCAAAGGTGGGAGGTATGGTGAGGCCTGGAAGAAAAGCCAAATACCGCCATAACACCTGGGTAAGGCGAGTAGCAGCCCACTGGCAGCATCTGAGGTGGGGGTACATACAGATGCCTTAAATATGCTTTTTTATGTCTCACGTGTCTTACAGCTCATTCCTTTAAGTGGATGAATTATACTTCATTGAATGGATTTACTACAATATATTTAAGTATAATAGTAACCTATTGTAGAACCTATCTAGAACTTTTGGGGTTGTACAATTATTTTCTTTTGAAATGATTAAAGGAAAAAAGAAATAAGTCATAAAGGAATGGAAAAATGCAAAACATTGCCTTTGGTCTTGGGTCAGGATCATGTTAATGAGTTCTTGCATCTGAAAGTCCAACCTCCATTTCCTGTCTCTGTCTAACTCACTCAAGACCCAATCCCTATGCATTCTTTCAATTCCTGCTGATATGTGCTAGCTAGATTTTGAAATGCCTGTGGTATGAGAGTGAGGATTGTACTTCCATGCCCGTGTTGCACTGAGATCTGATCTGGTTATTGGTCTAAAAGCAACGAGAAATTATTAGGGCAGGCCTTCAGTTCTTGCAAACTTATAATTCTAGCATGATAATTATACAGTCTCTAGGGAGGCAAAAGCTGTGTTTCTCTGGCAAGGAGGATGAGGCTGCTTTTACAAGACAGAAAAGTTCGGGGAATTTGGAGATTCACGATTCCCAGGCTCATCCACCCAATGTCATGATCTCAGTCTTTTCTGATGCTGAGTTGGGAGAACTCTTGGGGCTGTCCGATCAGTTTCTTCTGCATCTCTAACACTGCTATAATCAGATTCCCGTTTTGATTTTCCCCACAGTGTGTCCAGAGTCTCCATTAATGCTGCCATTGAGGCCCTCTGCTGATCTGAGCATTACTTAAATTTGCAGTTAATCACCTATCATTTTCTTTTTATAAGGTTTTTAGGCTTATCAAAGCACCTAGGTTACTCTGTTCTCTTTTTTATTTATCATTTTGCTCATATTGATTACAACAGATACTTGACCTCCTTCTTCCATCTCTACCTTGAAATGGTTAACCACTGACTAAAGCTTAATCATCGTGTCATTGTGTATTATGGGTTATTGCCATCTAATTTTATACCAATAACTGTGTTCCTCTTGCTTTCAAAAAGGTGTGGGCATCCAACTCCAAAACCTTATCCTACAGGGATATATGTTTTAGAACATTTTCTAGTATAAATTGCTTGAGCCTTTGTATTGGTTCCCTCAGGAATACTATAACAAATTCCCAAAACTAGGTGGCTTAAAGCAACAGAAAGGTATTGTCTTACATTTGGGGGGCCTAGTATTCCCAAATCAAGGTGTTGTCAAGGCTGTACTCCCTCTGCAGTTTCTAGGGAGGATTCTTCCTTGCCTTTTCTAGCTCCTGGTAACCCTGTGAGTCCCTCGGCTTATGGTAGCATCACTCCAATTTCTGTGGTCACCTGGTTTTCTCTCTGTGTGTCAGTGTCTCTTCTCAGAAGGACACTAGTCATATTAGATTAAGGGCTAATCTCACTCTAGTATGACTGTATCGTATCTATTATATCTATAATGGCCTTGTTTCCAATAAGGTTATACACTCTAGATATTGAGGGTTAGGAGTTCAGCACATCTTTTTTTTGAGGGACACAATAAAACTCGCAACAACTTTCATTCCTTAGAAAAAGAGCCTAAGCCAAAGATTAAGTGCCAATGTTTTATTTGGGAAGTGTAATCCCTTCGGCAAGAGAATGAAGGAAATGGAAAGTGGTGTAGGTAAGGCCAGGAAGCAATTCATGGTGACACGTTATCATTGTAGCCATATTTTACACCAAGCACCAACAAAGCAATAGTTGGCAAAGTATGTGTGCTTATTTATCCATCTATAATGTTTAGGGAGTACAGGGAAACTCACAATTGCATTCCAGGGAGTCAGGAAAAGAGATTATTTTTCTGCTTGTCTCTCTTCTGGCCCCTGACTCCCATTGGTTAGCATTTGTCTCCTAAGGTTTTAACTCTTCTATGACTGGGTTGTGTTAATCTGGGCCCTGTACCAGCTGCTTGGGAGACCCAGCAGTGTGGTGTTTCATCCACGTCTGGAAGCAGTAAGAAGAGTGAGACTTCTGACATGTGCCTGGACGGGTATGTGAAGGGGTATTAACTTTTATCTTGACATTGAAAATCTCAGCGCTTATGACTGTTTGCTCTATACTCATAAGCGAGTGGAAGAACAGGTAGACGTCTTGCCTTTTCCAGTGTGGTTCTATAATTAATGCTCTGGTAATTTTGCACAGTCCAGCTTTTTGTACTTGTTAAACCTAAGCCTAGAGAACCTTTGAGGATCCTTTAGCTCTTGAGACCTCTTCTCTCACCTTCTAGCATTTAGGGTCATAGTTTCCATGCTCTATTTTCCCAGTGATTTAATTCTACATGCATCTGCTTCTAGAATTTTCTCAAACTATTATCAGAATCTCTTATTTTCTAGAACTGTAGTGTTTATTTTCAATCATTTTTCTGTGATTTCAGTACAACTAGGAACAAGAGGAAAATAGAGAATTGTGCTTGTTCTTCTATCTTACACTGAGTGCCATCCATTTATTTTTTGATTATGGAAATAAGTATACCACTGCAATATTTTCACTACCAAGTTCTTCTGGGTTTAGGAATTAGAGAGTCAACCATACAGAGGGTAATTAACTTAGGGAAGAAGAAGAAGGCCTTGGAAAGGGACCAGGACTGGAGATTTGGAGAAATGTGTAATGACAAGAGCTAATTGGCCAGAGAGGCCTTTCCTAAGTGTCCCATCCCTGCCACTTTCCCCTTCATCTGTCATTCTGGGTCCGTACCCTGCTGTATATTTCTCTACAACTTTTACTACTACTCGAGATGTTATTAATTATTTGTTTATTATCTACTGATTCTGTCAGATTTCAGTGTCACGAGGAAATGGCTTATTTCTGTTTGTTGCTGTATCTTCAGTTCTTAGAATGATGTCTGTCAGTGGCTGGGTCTCTATAAACGCTTGTTGAGTGAAAGAAGGGATGAACCCTGGAAGCTCCTTATGGGAAGGGATCCTTAAAACCCACTTAAAATACCCATCTAATGCTCCAATTGCCTGAGTAACATGGAGACGGACAAGCCCTCCAGACTGCGCTGCTGTGTTCTTTCATACTTAGGGCAGACCCTCTGCTTTCCATGGCATTCCGTTTTTTTTCCCTCAGAAAAGTGGACCATTAAAAAGTCTTTCTCTGATTTTTTTTAAAGACCCTGTTTTATTACTTGGGATGAAAAAGAGAAGGTATAATTATTCTTCCACCTGGTAGCCTTTAACATGCGTGTATGCCATTTCTCCTGAGTGTCTGTTATAGTGGCTCCAGATTGCTTTGTATTACTGTTAAGGCACGATTTCTTCTCTGTGTTGCTGCCTGGCTCTCTAGGCAAGTAGGCATAATTACAGAATGGGAAAAAGGACTCAGAAGTATGTAACTGGGCCCAGCGAGAATTTCTTTTTATGGTAATAGAATGGATCCTTGTTGGATAAAGCCCTTTTTTCTTCCAAAAGGAAGTGAGCTTTTTGGTTCCAAGGTCCTCTGTCTGAGTAGATTCTCAACTGCAAATTTAGGGGAAAGAACTAGGGAAACGAGCATTGCCTCTTCCACTCACCAGTCTCTCTGAGCTCTTGGGAGACCTTTCTGTGCTTACCAATTGAACAGTAACCTCAAATCTGTCATATTCAAGTTGCATCGCTTATTAAAGCTACACCAGCTTTTGTGGTTGGTCCTAGTTTTTAAGTTTCTTCTCCAGCCCTAGTTACTCCTCTCAGAATGCATCACAAGTCATATATGACATTCAAAAGTGAACCACATTTTACGGGTATGGTTTGATCAAGACAATCCCAGGTTTAGATTATCACGTACTTTGTTCCATTAATGCTGCCTAAAACCTAATCTGTTTTCTGGAGGATCCACCACACTTATGGCTCCCACTGACTTCTTGACCTTCTACTAAACTGCCTGAGTCATTTTATTTTATTATTATTATGTTTTTTTCCTGAGTCATTTTAATACCTGGAAAGTATTGTCTTCCCTGCCCTCAGCCTAGATCTCTGGTTTATTGAATTTGAGGACAAATCCCAGATATATTAGATGTATTCCATTGCTCCATTTGGCCAAGATCTTTCTATTCCATTGCTAAAGCCTATCAAAGTCTTTTTGGATTCTTACTCTTTCATCCTGTCTGGGCAGTGTCCTTCTCCGCAGTTTGCAAACCATACTTGACAGTTTTCCATTTCATATCTGGAAGCCAATAGTAAAAATGCTGGCCTGGATAGGACAGAGTGAAGGGACTGGGGGTGGACAGCTCCCTTCAGATTTACATTCATCCAGTTTTCAGTAGACTTTGGATATAGTTGTTTAACTATTAGTGATCCACATAATTATTTTAGGTTCTAGTGCATATTTCTCCATTTTATCCAAAAGGGGGCTCCTGGGAAATTGTGTCACATTCTTTCTGAAGTCCTTAGAGATTAGCTTTAGCAGTTTTCATAGATTTAGCAGAGTAACCTCACAAAAGTGTGCAGGACATCCTCCCTGCTCCTCCCAGTCCACTCTCCCCTCTGCGCTGTGTCCCTGGGAGCTGTCTTCCATGTACCACATTAACTGGGTACCTTTCTTCTGCACTGGCAGGAGGTTGCAGGAGGGCAGGAGCAGAATGAGATTATAGCATGCATTTCCCCCGGTCCCTGTCTTCATAACCATAGATAATCAGTAGTTTAGTATACTTAGTTCTCCTACCATAGGCCACAGTGTCCCTCCAGTGGACTCTCCTTCAGCTGAAGATACAGCTGCAACTCTTTCTAGGTTCTAATACAGAGACTATTTCCCTCCTAGTCCCTTCAGACCTAAGAGGAGTCCTGCAGCCCCTGTGGTCACACGGGCCCCATGCTTGGTTTAATGCTCTGCTGTCCCTGTCGTGAAGTTCTTAATTATTTTTTCATAAGGGGCCTTGGAAATGAGGTCGCCAGTCCTGTGGTAGAGGATACCAGTTCTCTATGGTTGCATTACTGTCCCTCAAAGTTTCCTTGACCCTTGTTTGTAAGAAGAGTCCATTTTCAAAACTCTCCTCAGTTACACTCTTTTGTCACCATCTGTTTCCTCCTAGGACCTTGAGTACTAGGGAAAGTGATGGAGGTCAGTCTGATAGGTTTTTGTGAGCCTTTGTTAGAGCCTAGTGATCATTGCTTCTTTAGGTGAAAAGATTCTAAAACCTCAGCTGAAATCAATATAACTCGTACTTGTCTTTGATTTGTCAGATCCTCTTTTGTTCCATTTTTCAAAATTGGCTGGTATTTGCCTGCCTCCAGTTTTATTCCCCTTTACTGTTTTTGATATCCCCTCAAAGGTCGCTGGCAATGTTTGGTTTTATGATTTAATTTTGCAGTTCTTTAGAGACCTTTTGAGATAATTCAGGACCAGCAGTTTACCTACCTTTCCTCAATTAGAGCCCCAGTTCTCTCACCAATGTGCTTTGTATTTTTTTTAGTCCAAAGAGGATTGCTTTCTCCTTGTCATCAATCAAGGTATTACTGGTCTCAAGTAGAGAATATTCCCGTCCTTCTCTAATACTTGCACTAATAAAATAATTTTTAAAAAACCTTTCCATTTATTCAATGCCACAGATTTTGTAGAACTATTAATTCTGTGCTGTCCTCTAATGTGAATTTTCTCTCACTGTATCTTTCATCACATCTTTTGAACCTGAGGACAGGACAGAGATATTCACATACAAATTCAGAGACTTAAGTTAACCCCCACACCCTTCTAGCTCTAAGAAGGAAAGATTCATTATTGTTTCTGATCTGTGGGGATAGATTTTTGACATTCTGATGGGGGTCCTCAGAAGAGAAAACAGACTAAAATGACTTTCAACAGAAAAGGCCTGGAAGGAGATGTGATTATAGGGGTCCAAGTTTGGACTAAAAAGCAGAAAAGGTTTACAGAACAGTTGCAGGGAAGGATCTGGAAGGATGGTTGGTTTTGGGTTCCACTTCTGCGAGGGTGAGTGAGTAGTAAAGAGAAGGTATACAAGGTTTTACTACACAGGGTCTGTTTAAGGACTTTCATAAAAATCCGCATTACTTTTCAATGCTTTCTGAGAGATTGCTGTGTTATATACATCACCACACTTAGGCAAACTAGGAGAAGGGCCAGTGATGTTTAGATTTTACACATGTCCCTTCAAAATCTGAGCTCAGCAACCACATTGGTTTCTTTAAAATATCTTGTACTTTTCTTCCTCTGTGGCTTCATTACTTGGAATTGCTCAGTTAGAATTACATTTAAGTGAGCTCCTGAAATCATCTTCCATCTCAGTATTTCCTGGCATAAAAATCTTGCTTATCTTTTTTTTTTTTTAATGAACATCCTAGAATCTGGGTCACTATTTATGTGACTCAATTTCATGGGATAATAGTCCTGCTGGATTTTATTTTCAAAAGAATAAAATAAAAATATTTGTGATGAAATGTTTAGAAAATGCTATTTATTATATACTCCTTTCTTGAAGATTGTGTGCACATTCACATATTAAGAACTCTGAAAAGTCTCACTATAAAAGCATTTGCTTAACTTGGTTTAACCAAGAAATTCCCCAAAACATTTATACTTAAAATTTAATTATCTATACTCTGCATTAACATAACTTTATTATTTGGTTGTCTATATGATTTTACTATTCAAGAAATTTGGCCAGGAAATTTAAATTTCAAATAACTTTAATGTTCATTTCAAGAATTCCTGGAAAATTCATTTATCTTAACACTCTGTTTAACCTCATAGGGGCCATGCCCTCTGAAGTTTTGACAAAAGAGAAATTAACAGGAAAAAGGGCATACAAAATTAATTTTAGTATGGATAGCATGAAGGAATCACAAGAGAATGATTACCCAATAACTAAATGCATGAGGTATTTATATACCCTGCTAAGTAGGGAAGCGGAAATAAGGGAACTGTGGCAATAGGAAGGATAGAAAATGGTTTTTAGGGAGATGAATAGAGGCAGAGAACACACAGTGACCTTGGACAAAGTCTGTTAAAACCAGAGAGTAGACAATGGCTGGTAAATGAGTCTCTTCAAAATTCTGAGTGGACCGAAATAGAAGACAATGGTTTGTAACAAAATTCTGTCTAGGTATTGACCAACTTCAGTCTGTTTCTGAGATATGAGTTAAATTAATGAAAATCCAGGGAAGGGACCAACTGTTATTGTCCTTTGGCAGGGCTGGACTGGAGGCAGATGAGGGAACTTTCAAGATCAGCCTCAGGCTGTGCTTTGGATGAGGCCAAGGATGGAGAGACTGCTTTGGATGAGGCCAAGGATGGAGAGACAGGAGGCAGGGAAAGGGTCAGGAAAATCTTGCAAGTGCTTCTCGGGTCCTCATGTCAAATGTATAATGTGGGTGTCAGTTTCTGAGTCCCAGAACCCTCATCAGAGTACTTACCTTTCCTCAGAAAAATATGGGATCAAGGAGTGTTTGCTTTTCAAGATTAACTTTGAAACCATACCATGCTATGTTCAACTATTATGTCATGAACCTGCTAGAGTCTTACTCAAACTCCCTCTTTGAAAGGTCTACCTTTAAGCAGATCCCCCTTCTTACAAATATCTTTACTTGATTCTACCTACTTCAGATTTAGTGTCAAAGTAGCAGTCTCCCTTACCACAGCAAGCAATGCAGTTGGCTTTGCTTTATCAACAAGTTATTTTACTGGGAGGTGGTTGTATTTGAAGATCTAATAACAGAACCCTTTTTTTCATAGGAAGTCCCTGGTGTCCTGGAGGACAAATTGTTTTAAGGAATATACTTTGAGGGCATGTAGGATTACAGGATTATGGAAGAGAATTCAATTTCTAAGAAGGTCTGGATACAAATTACACAATATTTCTTAAGGAAATCTTCTCTGTCAGCAAGTTTACACGCACTAAGAGAGGCTAGTCCTTCCTTCATGTATTTAATGCCAGGTGCCATGGTCTGAATGTTTCCCACAATTTATGTGTTGAAGCTTAGATCACCATTGTGACGATGTTAAGAGGTAAGGCCTTCAGGAGATGATTAAGTCATGAGGGCAGCGCCTTCGTGGGTGTGCTCAAAGAACTAGAGGGAGTGGGTTCATTCTGCCCCATTTTTCTGCTGTGTGAGGGTCCAGCCTTCATCTTTTATGCTCTTTCTCTCCCTTCTGCCATGTGACAACACCTGGACGGTGCTTTCTGTGAGGAATGGGTCTTCACCAGACACCAAACTTTCCAGCACTTTGATCTTGGATTATCTAGTGTCCAGAACTGTGAAAAATAAATTCCTGATGTTTGTAAATTAAGGTATTTTGTTACAATAAGACAAACAGACTAAGACACCAGGAAACAGGCTAAAGGATTATATTGCCAATTTCCACTGAAGTGAAATTAGTCAGTCCATCACCTTCTTGTTTCCATATGAAGGGATAAGTCTCAAAAGTTTTTTTTTTTTTTAGAGGCAGTCTTGCTTTGTCACCCTCAGTAGAGTCTCATGGCATCACAGCTCACAGCAACCTCCATCTCTTGGGCTTAGGTGATTCTCTTGCCTCAGCTTCCTGAGTAGCTGGGACTACAGGTGCCTACCATAACATCTGGCTATTTTTTATTGCAATTTGGCCAGGACCGGGTTTGAACCCACCACCCTTGGTATATGGGGCTGGCGCCCTACTCACTGAGCGACACGTGCCACCCAGGTCTCAAAAGTTTTTATCTAGAATATATATGGAAAAGAAGGGAGTGAGATAAAAGCTGAAAAGATCCTCCAGTTGGAACTTTAAAATATTCATTAATAAACATGTACTAGCCTAATAGGAAGCCACATGCCTCTGAGGACAACTCTTGGCCTCAGAGCTGACTGGGCATCTAAGAAAGCTACATAATGCTAGGGATTCTCAGTAATCTGTTTGTCAGGTTTTACACAGGGAAATGGATCCGGTGGAATATAGTTGATCCAGGATATTCCCTCTCTCTCCTATCCCCATTTTGCCAGACAGGGCTACCTGTCACCTGCTGTCTGTCACCTGCTCACATCCTCTCTGCTCTGCCTTACCCCTGTCCACTGCACCCCCTTCTCCCTCCAAGCAAGATTAGATGGGCAGAAAATAAGTGGGTGTGATTTTACTGTAGCATAATAAAAAAATTTAAAACCAAAACTATACATCAGTAACTACGTGAATCTCAGTTTTCTCATTTGAGTGATGGGGATTATAATAACTGCCTTTAACCCCTCAAATGTTGCTGTGATGATTAAGACAGAAAGCTTTACATAAATGTAAACTATTATTCATATGTAATGGTAGTAACAGTTATAGGTACTATTTCACATTAAGGTCAAAGTACAGGAAAAGGAAAAATGATGTGCTATCATGGCCTCTCTAAATATTTTTTATATGTTAATAGGACTCTTAGAAAAATCTTGGTTTAAGCTAACTCCTGTCATTTTAGCCTATCAGCTCGGCTTTAGTTTTGAGTTTAATTCATTCAGGCTAGAAAACTACAGCAGTGATCAAAGGCATAATTATAACATATTTATAGCCTATTATTATTGTAACATTCTGAAGTAAAGGGCAAAAATTCCTCCCAGTGAACTTGTTCTTCCTGTTACTGACACAAGATTGAGATATTTAAATGCTAAGACATGGATCCCTGAGGCAGAACATAAAATATTTATAATGAAGGGAGTATGGGCCAATAAATTTCAGTTATGAATGTTTTTAGCTAGAAGAAATAATAAATAACTTTCCAGAGGCAATATTTCAGTTTGCATTTATTGTACCTCATCATACCAGATTTTCAGGAAACAATAATGATTGCATAGTAGGACATTACATTACTCTCATGTTTAATGAACGATTAAACAGTTAAGCTTTGATGAAGATATAAGAGCCTCCCTAATTTGATTGTGAGATATGGTTTCCTTGGAAAGGTATCATTATAGTACCAAGAAAAAGATTTTTTGTATCATTTCCATTAAAGCAAAAAGTAACTTCAAATATATGTAATCTTTGAAAAAGGATTATCAAACTCGTAGGTTTAGGAAAGGAGTCAAAGAACAGCATTTAAGTAATAAGGAAATGAATTATTTACTTGGCATGTCTTATGTCTAGTTTATTCAAAGTTTTAAAACTTATAGGGGAAAAGGCCTAAGTTTTATATAACGATGCATAAAAATCACTAGGAGGTATTTGTGGTACCAGGGAGAGGATGTAGGATGGGACATAGAAGGCTTAAATCAGAGTTCTGACTTTGTAACGTACCAGCTGTGTGACCCTGTGTAAGTCATTTATCTTGTCAGACATTTCTTTATGAACTGACATATTAAGACAGATACTGCATAGCTGTAAAGATGAAATGAGATGACTTATGTATCTCAGCGTGGGCTCTCCAGGAAGCAGAGCCTGAGTATAAGGTTTTTACTGGCAATTTGTGATCTTGGGAATAGGAAGCCCTAAGGGATGGGAAAACCAGGCAAAGAATGAGGACGAGTGGAGATAAAGCTGAGTTGCCAGTGGGTCATGGTACTAAGTGCCTACTTCTTTGATCACCAAGTACCATCTGAGTGCCTTCACATGAAAAGTGAATCAGAGTCATCTGTCTAGGGGAAGAATGGCAGGAAACCGTGTCAATCAGTGTCTGTCCCTCATTGAATACCCAGAGGGTGTGTTTAGGCCTCTCTCCCCTAAATTTGTATGTTAAAGTCCTTACCACCAGAACCTCAGACTGTGACTCTGTTTGGATATAGGGCCTTGTAAAGGAGTGACTGAGTTAAAATGAGGCCTTTAGGTTAGGCCCAAATGCAATCTGGCTGTTGTCCTTACAAGAAGAGGAAATTCTGGGCGGCACCTATGGCTCAAAGGAGTAAGGCACTGGCCCCATATGCCAGAGGTGGCAGGTTCAAACCTCGCCTTGGCCAAAAAAAAAAAAATTTGGATACACAGAGACACCAGCAGTTTGCATGCAAGCAGGGCAGACCATGTGAGGATACAGAGAGATGGCAGCTGCCTTCAAGCCGAAGAGAGACACCTCAGAAGACACCAGACCTGCCGATGCCTCCAAAACTGTGAGAAAATATGTGTCTGCTGGTTAAGCCATTCATTCTGTGGTATTTTGTTATGGCACCCTAGAAAACTGATATAGGGTGTTAACTTTCTCACTAGCTGTGTTGTGTATGTAAGAATGGAGAGTAGATTTCACCCCTGTCCCCAAGTTGAGGTGTCAACAGAATAGCTCCAAGTGGGAAGTGAGCTGTGGGACGGGGCTGCTTCCCAGAGCTCTTACAGATCAGAGGCTCATTTTGGTGCGGCCAAGAAAACTTCAAAAGGTGCACAAGAGGTATTAATATAATATTCAACGGCGTTAAAAAGTGTGAAGTTGTTATTAGTAATAATCAAGAATAAAACTACTTATTGCTACTTTATGTATTTATGTAGGATTTATTAGGAATATATATGGTTCATGAGCTCATAATTACGTCAACAAATTTTATTTCAAATCACGTTCATGCACAAAGCTTCCGAGACCAGCGAGAAGTAGCCGCATGTTTACTCCAGAGAGCAAGCAAAATTTAGTGTTCATAAAAGAGTAAAAAGCTATGTGCTTGAAAAGATGAAGCATTCGATAAAACTTAGCATTGCTTTCATCCTGTTAGCGTGTGTCCCTGCTTCTCCTGAAATCCACGGCACCAGGACTTTGCCTTCCAATTCCATGTCCTATGGTCTATTGCGAAGAATCCTGAATTGGACACACCAGAGAGATGAGTGATTTTCTTGGTCACACAAGGCGTGCATTCGGTTATAACTTTGGTTACACGAGACCGCAAAAGCTTTCTGTTATATTTGCGGAGATGTCGGGAAATATCTCCATATTTCAGGGGTAGTTAAAGGGTTTGTGGATTGGTGAAGTGAGAAGGAGTGAGAGGAAATGTGGTTTCTGTGGGTGGAGAAGTGGAGTCAGGCGTCCTGAGTGCTCTGACGTGAGCACGTGGGGAGCAGCACACTCCTGCGGAAACTAGCCGCTGAAAACTGACCAGTTTTAAATTTTTGATCTCAACAAATCCACCACCTGACATGCTTCATGTATAGATTCTGGTCGAAGAAGAAAACAGGTTGAAATTCATCCTCAAAGGTCTAATACGGAGTATAAAGTCCAGCTGGTTTTCATACAAATACTGTTAAACTGTTATTTGCTAAGGAGCCTGACAAATGTCAGCACGAGGAAATGGGAACACTGAAATTGTAGGCTTTGCAGAAGTCATCATTTAATAACTACCTTATTTACCTAATAACTACCTTATTTACCTAATAGATGAAAAGGGGAAAACAAGAGGAGACAGATGCACTTGCTCACCCACTGCGCCAGCTTTGTGTTCATCGCTGGCTGAATGCCATTTCCAGGTGTTTGGTGCAGAGCCAGGTACTAAAATTAGACAGTCGGTACAGCCCTGCTGGAGACACAGGGGTGATGTAGGCAAGCTCGTTCAGTTCCTGGCCCCTGACACTACCATTAGTGCCTCACTTCCCAGCGCTATCAAATTCACCCAGCAATTTAAAGGAAAATGAAATAAATAAAACAGACATGCAATTAGAAAAAAAAATTGATATTAAGCCCCATATATTAAAGCAAGTGCTCCCTCAAACCGCACTATTTATTTAAGACATCTCAGTTTATTTTCATTTCTTTGAAAAAACATGTAACATGAGTGATGTTTTTATTTGTTTGTTTATTTATTTAGGTTTGGTCCAAATCTTATTTTAATAATGCTCATAAGATACATGACATTATAAAGATAAAATTTGGAAAAGAAAACCAGAACTTCAGACACCAAAAGAAAAAACAAGTAGGACTTTGCCCAGAGTTGCCTAGAGTTGACTATTTTAAATCGCACACGAACTTTATGGACACCCTGTATATTAGTTCATCAGACTGTAGCATTTAATCCTCAGTTCTACAGAATCTGAAAACTCTCATCTTGTTAATACCATAGAGGGGACTGCAGAATGATGCCCCAAACATTTGCACAATAGAATGTTGATATAACTTACAGCGAATCTTATTTATTTGTCACTAATGTTGACAGGTCTGCTTGATTGGCTGTCTGTATGTTGTTGGATAACATGACCTTAGTGAGTGCTTGTCTTCTAGGTAGTAAACTTCACTGCTTTGAATATTTGTGGTATGTACTAGGGAAACAATAGAAAAATGATATTAGAAAATGATAGCATGCAAAAGTAAAGGGTCAGTGGAATTCCTGGTCCCATTTAATGTCTCCCTCCTGCAGTCACGTTTTCTGTCATGCCTGGCCAGGCCTTCATCCTTGCGATCAGAAAGTGCATGGTAGGGACCTCTGTCAATCAGGTAAGTGAAGCCTGACTGGTTGGCATCTCTCCACAATTACAGACCCCAGGGACAGACCTGACATGGGGTTTCCATGCTAACACTCACTCTATCAAAAAGGTGCATAGGTTCAGCCATCGCCATTGGCTGTGTTGGGTGCAGTGGTCAGAGAAGCATTTGACCTGGTGTAGGCAACTTTTCTTGCATCAGAGAGTAAGCCTGGGTACTTCCTCTTTTTCTTCCCCAGTGGTTAAGACATAGCTAATGTTTAGGTAAGAAGGAAAGGAAAGGAGGATTTACATGTTTAATACTCATTTTGATCTCTGCCCCGCAATTAATGGGGCTTTGCGTTAAGATTTCAAATACCAACTGTGCTTGCTTTTTTCTTACTCACATTAGAAAGGAAAATTGAAACCAGAGCAAGGACTGGGAGACCTAAATCTTTTTTGTGCCTCAGGCACAGAAGTACAAAACAAAAGTACCCTCTTTCCCAGGCTTGAGATACCTGGAAAGCTGGAATTAGCAATCTTGAAAGTTTCCCCAAGAGCAAGGATTTAAAGCAAAAGGGGGTGGTTTGAACACCTTGCCCCAAGGGAGGGTTGTTTTGTCTCAGTGATGGGGGAGCCAAATGAGCAGAATTCCTCCCTCCAAATTTCTCTCTCAACCTCCACTTAGTAACTTTTTACTTTCTTGATTACAGTGTTTCCCTCCTACAATCACATCTTCTATCTCTCCATAAACAACCCTGCTCCCCAGTGTTCTTAAAACAATTGTTTGACTCTGCCCAAGTCTTTTCTTTTGGTTTTTGGCATGAACAACATTGGATCATTTACGGTCATGTAAGTTGTCATCAGACAGTGTGATGGGTACAATTTCAAATAATGTATTAGATGTGATTTCTTCACTCTGCAGACACATTTGCAGATAAAATATTTTGAAATTTAAAGCCATGGCCCTAATCTTTAATCTGGAAAAAAATCACAGTAAGTACACTACTTTCCCTGAGTTTTCAGACTTTCTGGACAGACAATTGTGTATTCATTGTACTTTTCCAATTTAAAAACTCAACCCATTACTTGACATTTAGAGGTATCAAACCCCAAAATATTTTGAGTGTATTATTTTGAAAATGTAATGAATGTGCAATTTTTAAAATAAATTTATGTGTATTTCGCAACTTTTCTAATACCTGGTGACTCTTTTAGAGAAACACTCAGGGTTATACTGTTTGAAGCTTCAAATAGTACAGGGCTTAGTGATATTTACTGTCACATAATCCTAGCTACTGACTGATTTATTACTAAGGCTGTCTTTTTTATTTTTTCCGTGTCACTTAATCTGATTTTTTAGAGAGGAATTTTGGAGTTCCATTCTCTGAACAGATAATGAATACTCACAAAGAATTCCAAACGTTCCGCCCTTGGCTTTGTACAGTTTGCTCCAGAACAATGATCGCAACATGTAAAGCAGCAGGAATTGTTCACTAGACCTTTGAACTCTAGAAAAGAAATCCAACAGGCCTCGCTTGGCAAAGCTGTTGTCAGCCTTGTATGCAGCTCATATTTATAATAAATAAAGAATTAAAAATTAATGGCACAAATTAAATGTATGCCCTACAAAGTAAACATACAGCCAGTGGTAATCAAAACATCTTCTGGGTACACAGAAAGCCTTATATAACAGAAAAAAATAGCGAGACTGGGGGACAGATAATGCAGGGGCTGGAGAACCCCTCTGTGAGCATTTTAACACCTCACCTCAATTCATCCTTGCAACTTTTCCCAGGTGTGATATCAAGTCTTAACCAGTGTCTAGTTAGGTCTGCAGGCCTCTAGGACAAGCCCCCGAGCATCAGTGACATGTACAGGGACAAGATGTGGTTGAAAGTGACAGCAGTCTCTGTCTGGGAATCATGGTCAGACTCCCAAAGTCAGTAAGCTGCTTCTGTTTGAAATCTCCTTTGTAAAGTTCTTGGGCCAGTGCTGTTTACCTCCTGAAACCTGAATCCGGGGTCTGACAAGTCCCAACATACTGCAGCTCCTGATACCCACAAAGTCTGTGTGCAGTGTAACCTATTGATTCCCTGAACCGTTGCCTGAGGCAGAGAGGGAGCTAATTAAAAGAAAACGGAGCTTTGAAAATCTCTGAGACTCTTCCTGAGATGTTGCCACTAACCTCGGGAATTTGAATTACTGCCCAAGCATAGGGGCTGCATAGGGGCTGACAACAATCTTCCTCTTTGCTGCTGAGCTAAGAGTGAGATATCTTTAAAATGGGAAAAGGAAAAAAAGAATTATAAACCTCCTCCGTGTTTCCATCTTAATTTGTCTCTGAGATTTTGAATGAAATAAATTTGAGAGTAAAAAAAAAAAAAGACATGTGCATACCTGTGTGTGTGTGTATTAGAGATCATCACAGCATTTATTTCCATGATATTTGTAAACATCAGTTAAAAATTTTTAAAAATCTCCCTGTGCAACAAGGGTGGTAGGAATAATGAAACAGAGAGATGTTAGGTGATTTTTCTTAAGTAATCTGAGTCAGCTAGAAAGAGAGTTGGGGTGAGATTACAGCTCAGAGTTGCTGACACTGAAAAACACGTGGAAACCACTAGACCACATCGTTATCTTCCTTTTTTGAATAGAGTATAACAAAACAGCATTTCTCTGCTTCCAAAGTCCTTGCCTGTGTTATTCTGAGCCAATTTCTAGGTAGATAGACAAACAAATAATACATTTGTTACTTACACTACCCATAATGGTTCACCCCTCCCTTGTTGAACACAGCAGGGCCATCGGAGAGTGGGAAAAATATTTAAAGTAACACCAAGACTCTCTATTGCATCGTTTGCACTTATGGCCGCACTCAGATTGTATCACTTCCAAAAAGCAGCAAAGGCATTTTGCCAGGATGGCTCCTTCTCCCCAGGCCAGGGCCCTAAAGGTGAAAATAGACCACAAGGCTATCATTAGATGAAAACAATAGACTGAGGTTCACTGTCCAAAGATCTTGAACTTGCCTCCTATGTCAGGTAGTTTGCTAGTTATAACCATGGAAATTTATCCTCTTGCATTGTGAATAAAATTACAGGCAAAAAAGTCAGAGGAAAGAAGTTTATTCCTGAAGAAACAAAATAGGCCTTTTCTAATGACTGAGAACTATTCACATTCAAGGTCAAAACTCTAAACACAAGGTACATGTCTTAGTAGCATAGGGTAGGCAAGCAAAAGTTAAAAAGTATGGATGAATCCAGGCTTAGACTCTTATTTTCTCATTTCCTTACAACTGGAGAGATAGAAAACATAAGCTATGATTCTAGATATACCAGAAAACCAGACCAAGTTGGAGGACACTGGACTGGCATGTAAGATATACCCATTATCTATACCTGTGTAACAAGTCACGTAAAACTTCAGTGCTTTGCTGAAACAAACTTCCTATTTATTATGGGTCTACAGGTTAGCAAGGTGGTTCCTAGACTGCTTTGCCTTGGGTGGTTCAGGCAGCTGCATTCCACTAGCGGGTCAGCTAGAATTCCACAATGGCCTCCTTACCATGTCTGACAATTGGTGCTGGCTGTCAGCTGGGTCACTTTGAACTGGACAAGTGGCGCCCCAGCCAGCTCAGCTGGGCGGGGCTGGTGGACCTGCTGCCTCCATCTTGGCTGTGTTGGTGGCGGCAGCCGGCAAAGGAACCAGCAGGCTGGAGCATAGGCAAGCAGGGAGAGCTTCCCTTCCCCAAGGGAGGCTCCAGTAGCAAAGGAACTGAACACGAGTAGGGGAAGACACTGATGATTCCTCCAGTGCATCCCTGAGTGGTCCATTTTCAAAACCTGCTCCTGACTGGTCTGTTTTCAAGACCCAAAAGCTCACTGGACAACTGTCCCTATATAAGCCACTGAGCAGAGAGCCCAAGTGCAGACCGCTGCAGACCTCTGAGGGAGAGAGAGCAGAAGAGAAAGAGCTGTAACACTTATATCCTGCCCTACAAGGAGGATTGGCTCTTTGTAAGAGCTGTAATACTTATATCCTGCTCTGCAAGGAGGTTTGGCTCTTTGTAAGAGCTGTGACACTTGTATAAAACCTATCTTACTACTGATCCTGCTTTGCAAGGTTTAGCTCTTTGTGAGAGCTGTAATACTTGTTGAATAAAACCTAACCTACTGCTGATCCTGTGGTCCGTCGATTCATTCATCGAATCATTGAGACCAAGAGCCTGGAAATCCAGTATTAAAAGTCTGGTATCAAAAAGACTTTCATTTCTTGAAATAATGTTTTACACAATAACAACTACCTGTTTCTTTCAAGAAGTTGAATGATATGAATAAATTACATTTTTTTTGTGAGTTCTTGATTAATGCTTAGATAACCGGATCTCCCTGGGTATCAACAATGTTCTTTCTGGCTTTATCTTAGCTCAACTTTGACCATGGTTGGAGCCAGGGTGGGAGAAGAGGATGCAAAGGAACTAGGGCTAGTAGAAGCAATTGAGGAAGGGTGGAGAGGCAGTACAAGACTGCTGAATTTTTGAAGGATTGCTAATCTGACATATTTCTTTTGATACCATTCCACAAACTTCATTTTTAGCAGTTCTGGAGCAGGCATTTTATATCTATTCTTCCCCTCCATCTACTTGTACATTCAGAGAAATGAGTAGAGGGGACATTTCTCTAAATCAGTGATTCTCAACCCGTGGGTCACGACCCCTTTTTAACAAAGGAAATACATTGCAGCATTAGGAAGGTTGAGAACCACTGCTCTAAATCATCACTGTTTCTTTATATAGGATTTCACATTAAATAAATATTCATTTAATATGAATCTTAAATATAAGTGAACATGAATCACTATACATAAATACATATAAATAAAATGAATATATATGTACTAGTATGTTATTTATATTCATCATATTATGCATACTGATATATACCTAGCCTGTGGATTACCACATCACTTCTCTTAGACTATGCTTGAGAGTTTCATAATCTACTTAAAATATTAACTGTGAAAACAATGTAATTATTTTTCAAGGAAATTCCAGATATCTAGAGTTAGCTTAGCTGGCCTATATGAATGAGATAGAGTTTACCCCCTACCCTCCACAAAAAAAAAAAAAAAAATTAGGGAGAAAATAGAACTTTGTCAAGGTGTTCTCTATAGTTAGAACCCTAATTTACCATAAATGCTTATTTCTAAACCCAACTCCTTGAATATAAAACATCATATCCAGGCTCAGTGCCTGCAGATCAATGGCTAGGGTGCCAGCCACATACACTGGGGCTGGCGGGTTCGAACCAGGCCCTGGCCTGCTTGTTGCCCAAACAACAATGACAACTACAACAACAATAAAAAACAGTCAGGCATTGTGGCAGGTGCCTGTAGTCCCAGCTACTTGGGAGGCTGAGGCAAGAGAATGGCTTAAGCCCAATAGTTTGAGGTTGCTGTGAACTGTGATGCCATAGCACTCTACAGAGGTTGACACAGTGAGACTCTGTCTCAAAAAGTAAAATAAGAGAAAATTAAATAAAATAAAATATTTTAATTAAAAAAATATCATATCCAAATGTCACCCTTTTGCTAACTTAAGAAGCCCTTGGAGTTTTCCATTTGCTTCCCCAAATATCCTAAGAAAAGTTTGTTGTGCTGGTGGGTTAGCACTGTTGAAAGTCTTTACTTTGCTGATATGTTTCTCATTTCTTTTTCTTTTTTAATTAGATTAATATAAGGGTACAGATTTAGGTTGTGTTTCTAAGGTAAAGTTCTAGTTCTAGTTGAGCCCTTCGTCCACAGGGGGCGCTGTATAACCTCACTAGGAGCCCATCCGGTGTGTTTCTTACTTCTGATAAATACTACTAGGAAACAGACATCACAAAAGACAGTAACTGAGCATTTATCTCCGAAGGCCTCACACGGTTCGGCAGTGACAGGCAGGCTACTCATTCAAAAAGGGGCAGCCCAACTTTGTCCTCCCAACTGGGAGCAGAGAAAAAGCAATCCAGGCGGGTTTAAAAAAATTCTAACTCTCAAATGTATATCTGCTAGGTAGCTATATGTTCTCAATAGCATGCTTTTGAAAAAGAAAACTTTCTCAATTAATGAGGGGATTGGAAATTAGTTTAGTATTTATTTATAACCCTTCAGCCATTGAAGGGTTATTTTAAATTAGCCAGAGGGAATTATGGGTAAAAAGTAGAACAGCCACACCCTGTTTCATCTTCTATACGCCCATACACGTGATCTTGCACTTGATTCTCAAAGTTTTTCTAACAAAGTGCTAGACGGTGCTGTATTTCCCTTTCTTTTTAAAAAGAAGTTTGTATTTTTAGGGCTCAGAAGTTACAGATATTTTCACTGCGTTGTGTGTAATATGTTAAATGTTAGAGGTGGAGTGAATCCACTCTCAGAAAATGCCCAGGTTAGGTATTCTGCCTGATTCACAAGTTTTATACTTACTGGAGCAACTACAGACAGTTGTTGAGATATTTGGATTAATGACTGAAATTGAACCGAGGCCTTTAAAATCTCTGGGGATGGGCCCTGGCCATGAGATCAGTGGTTCCTTTCAAAACGTTCCAGAAAAAGTTAAATATCTGCAGAGGCCACAAGCTAAGAGATGGAGTTCCTTCCAAATCTGTTCTCCCATGGATATGAACATTCCTTTCAGCTCCTTGGAGAATTACACTGTTTGGGAGTGACCCTGAGCCTTTCATTAACCTCTTTGGCTCTTTCGGCATTTTAAATGGAAGTATTACCCATCCTTGTAATATTTCAGCCATTTTCTCCCTCCCCGCCCCCACCCTTTTCCCCCTTTACTAACACAGCACTGATCAGAAGGGACTATCCATTTCTCTCTGTCTAAAATGCTCTGAAGAAGTCAGCAATACCAACTTCCCTTTTCACAGAACCTTTGAAATCGTTTGTTTAAATTTGCCTTTTGAATCATCCCCAACTGACTGTTTCTTGGCAACAAAATATGTGACTTTATCACAGATAAATTTTCCTTGCTCACAATCCCTGGCCTAGAGTTGCTGCAAGGATCACGCAGACGCATGCTGGAAATTAAACAGTGCACTACCAGGGTGGCCACAATTAAATTCAGACTTGCATTCAAACCATGGCTGGCTCTGCATTTCTTCGAGAAGTTTGCTCTCTATAGACATTTCAGAATGTCCTTTCACAAAAGAAAGAGGCAGGGTGGCTGGGTCGGAGTCCTCTAAATCAAGGCAATGAGAATGAAAAGAGGGAGAATGGATTTGCAATGTGCCAAACTAGCTGTTCATAGACAGGGAGAGCTCAGACTTCCAATTCAGGGTGTTTTCTTATGGAACCCAAAAGTTATTCTACCCCCCACATTCACAGACAGACACGATTATTATTTGGAAAAGAAATTATGAGTATTCATATTGAACGCCAACCCACCAGCATGTATTATAAAATGGAATGTCTCCTCGCAAGAGATTATTTCTTCCTCTGAGGCAGATATATCCCTCTTTGACTTAAAAATATATTTTAGAAATGAAATGCTGAATGTTGAACAAATTCTGAAAATAGTGAAGAGTCCTGGACTCAAGCCAAAAGTTAGATGGCTTGAGGGAAAAAATGATTAATTTAGAATATTTTTTTCTAGGTAATTATAGATAGTACAATATTTAGAAGGAAGAAAACTACGGAGAACCATTTATAGGTATGTGATATTTATAAGCTAAAACTAAGTTTGTGAAATGTGTAAATGTGTTTGTTTTTTAGCAAAATTGCTAGAATGTGGAGTTCACATTTAATCTGCTTCTTTCTTTCTATGTAGAATCAGTTGCAAACACTTTTATTTACTTGAAAAAATACAAATCGCATAAAGTTAAAGTTTCTGGAAATCGTCCCAGCATTTTCAAGTTATATCAACTGCCCATTTAAAATACTTCCCCCCAAAACCTACTTTGAGGGTGTAACTCTGTAATCTTAGAAACCTGTGGGGGTTAGAAGGAGTTGATCAGTTCATAGAAAATAATCACTTGTGCATAACTGTCACCCAATAGAACAGGTATGTTTAAGAAGCAAAATAACATACTCCTGAGACTTACAGCCACAAGAACTATAGTCAAACCTTTTTCCCTCTATTTTTCTTTCATAATGTACATCAGAAAGTTGCCACACAAATCTCACATGCAAACTTAAATGATCTGAAAAAGACAATTACCAATTCTGGTTGAACTGATTTCAACATTTGAGCAAAAATTACAAACAAACAGGTCTGGCCTTCCTTAAAATTACCATCTAGTTGTTGCCCTGAACAAAAATAAACAAATAGAAAGCTGGACAGATGAAGAAGACTTTTCTCATGGTTTTTTTCAAAAGTAAAAATGCAACAGAAAATAAATATCACCACAGATCCTTCCGAAGAGACTGCCTTTGGCATCTGGGCTGGAGCAAGCAAGTCTCCAAAGCCTCCCCCTCCATCTCCCATCAGAATCCTCCATTCTTATATTTCCTAATTCTGGATTGTATTCCTGAGCTGTTTATCAAAACAGAGTGCAATAAAAAGGCTCCACTCTACTACTCCAACTCTTACAATTTTCTCCCTCCTCCTGGACAGAGGCCACTAGGAAGGGAAAGCCTCAGAGGAAAAAAAAAAAAAAGCAGAGCAGTGAAAGCAAAGAAACAATAGACAACCGTGGCTTTGACAATGCCTTCCCTCAGCCCTCCTTCTGCTCCTGCTGTGACACTTGCATTCAAGAGCAAGGGCGGCTGCCATCGGATGCCAGACAATGGACTGCGGAGTACAAGGCAGGGGGGAAAAAAGGAAATCAGATGAATTCTGAGCTAAGATGGCAGGGCTCTCACCTTTTCCGTTTTTTGTTTTTGGGTTTTTTTTTTTTTTCAAATAGTCTGGATGGAGGCGTCCCGCAGAGAAGAAATAAAAAGGGTGTCTGAATTGTTGGATGGTTCTGAAGGCTTCTGCATTTGCAAATGCATTTTAGAACTATTTGCAGGGGTTTACTTGCTGCCAGCCATCTCTCTCTCTCTCTCTCTCTCTCTCTCTCTCCCTCCTGCTTTATGTCCTGCTATCTCCATCACACCTTTGTTAGTATGAAGACTTTCTGCCTGTGTAAGTAAGTGAGAGTGTGCCTTCCTTAATGTTTGAATCAAGACTCACGACCGCATGCATTGCTAATCTAGGGAGCCTATAGCAGTCACTACGATTATCAATTAGCCAGCAAGAGCTGAGACCCTCTTGCCTCTGAAGGAACAAAGGTGGAAAGACATGCAAATATTCTAGCACCTGGATCACACAACTTGCTGGCTTTAAGTAAGGGCTCTTTTCCTGTCTTTACTTGCTTTAATCTCAGATCTAGGTAATGTTGCAGGTTATTAATATTTCCAGCAGCATAACTAGCTATGGAGCATCTATAGACCAGATACCTTTCTTTGGCATCACTGAGCATAAAATGCATTAAGCTGAACTAAAGGGAAATGCCCGGTAACAATGTATTTGATCTATGCTCATTTTAATCAACTGCCAATAGAACTGAAATTAACTATTATGGTAGAGTTCTCTGCCCGTTTCAGTGGCTTTTATGAAGCAAACTGAGAAAATAATGCTTTGTAAAGGAAGGGTAAATATTCAAGTACAGAAAAGCGCATGAGAAGTTTAATTTTCCTTCATAGATGTAATCTATGATGTAATCTTTAAACTCAAGCCTGGATTCTGGTTAACACTGGGTAGGTTTATTCGGGGTGTGTGTGTGTGTGTGTGTATGTAGTTGTACATGTTATGGGTACTGACTTACGCTGGCTATGTCTGTGCTAACTAGCGTTAAATATATTCTGTGCTGACCACCGAAACAAAATAAAGAAGTCTTTTATCTCATTTTACAGAAATCTCAAAAAAAAAAAAAAAGACCCTTTTGAAAAACAACATTCTGCCTTTTCCTTTTCAAGGACATTAAAACATTGCCAACTTGAATACACACGAAGAAACAGGGAGGTGTAAGGAACAGCGGATCTTTCTCACTTGATCTTACTTTTAAATACAGATAATTTTGAATGGAATGAGGTACACTGTATCTAAGGTTATCTATCTGTGACTCCGTCCTCCCTTTTCTGGTGCATGAAAAGCAGCGCTTCTGCCCTCAGCACTTCTTGTTGGAATTGAAATCATTTTCAAACCAGACATAGACAATATCCTGAAGGTCACCGTTTCCCCCTAACTCTGTAATCAAGTCAGCCAGGCTCGCCTGAAGACTCGTATTTTACAGCCAAGCTGGAGCAGGGACAACAGAACAGTCCCACTTTATTTCTCTCTGCTATTTATTCCTAGGGATTTATCACTCCACAGAGCAATTTTTGTTTTCCTCTTTTCTTCCTAGAGAAAATAGCTAAGACCATCATTTCAGCCTTTTGACTTGTGAAGTAACCACAGACGCTGAGAAATTTGGAGCTAACTAACAGTCAGTGAGAACACGCCAACAATAGAGCACAAGGACTGAGTCGCGGGGACGGGGGCGAGAGTCTAGCAAGCTTTCATAATGAGGAGAGGTGTGAGAGATCGGGAGAAAGCAGGGCAGAGAGGGAGGCTCGGGAATCCCACCAAACCCTGTCGCTTAAGAAAGGAAAAATCCTAACGGGGTTGGGGGAAAGAAAGGGAATAAATGGTGCTAAATAGCCGGCGAGGTGACCCACCGTCCAGTTGGCTCCGGGGCTCTCGCCGAGGGGAGTCACAGCCACAGCAGTGACAACGGAGTTCTACTGTGTCAGGTGCGACCTCTGTCTCACTGCTCTCTACCTCCCCAAAAGGAGAGAAAACCATGCCTCAGACAGAGCACGAGAGGAGCCACCAAGCGCCATCAGCGAGTCCCGGACCCCATCAACACAGGCTGGTCTATAAAAGCCTCGCACGCGTATCAAGGGTCCCATTCAAAGGCAACGAAGAGCCAGAGACAACAGCAAATCAAAACCTGGCAGGGCTTCTGGAATAATTTAATTCCTTGCTCCAGAATTTAGATGGGTAGAGCAAGAAACACAGGCGAGAGCTGCTTCACACCAAGGCGCGAGCATATGCCTGGTTCTCTGGGGTGTATTTTTAGACAGAATATCGTGGTAAGGCAGCCTGTGCGCACCAGCAGCTTTTGCTGCCGACCGTGGTACAGCCGCTTCTCACGCTGAGAGTAGCTGGGGAGCCGAGGAAGCAAACCCACATTCCTCACCCAGCCAACGGCCAGGGAGGAGGACCCCAAACCATAATCCATTGTCTCTGGGCTCAGAAAGCATTAAATACGTTTTCAAGATGTGTTCTGAAATGAGGTCACGCAGCCTGGCAATTTGCTCATTTCCTATCTTGCCACAAACAGCTTATTCTATCGCCCAAAAGCGCCACCAGGGAAAGAAATCACACTTTAAGAAAGACGATTCAAATACTATTGATGAAGAATAAAGACGTGTGTTATTAATAACACGTCTTAAACTTTTAAATATCTTTATTAAAAGCAAGAGATGGATGATGTTTTATGTCAGGTTTAGATGTGTTTTCCATTTGAGTATTTTTCCCATTCACTTCAAGCCTCACGTGTTTAAAATAATAAACACAACAGAAAAGTAGCCTAAGTCATTAAGGCAGCAAAAAAACAAGCTCAGCCTTTGCAAACAAATTCAACAAAATCTGGCATAGTCTTGTCCGGGCTGGAGAATTTTCCCTTCATGTGGAGGATTAAAATATTTTTTAAAACACCTTTAAAATTTTCATATTAAAGCACATATCAAATATGTATGTAAACATATCTGTACGTATACAAAATTCTCAAGGGAATTTAAATTAGGAAGGAATCCAAGGAACTGTGGCTCAAACAATCACAAAAGAGAGATAACCATAAAAACAGTCCTTAATCACACAGCAATCTCTCTGAAATTTCATCTACTACTAGAATGGAGATGGAGTGAATGATAATAAATGAAAATGATCTTTCACAATCACAATATTACAAACAAATTACTTAAAATGAAAAAAAAAATCCCCACCTTTCATATTTTGTTTTTGTCAAAACTGTTTGGGTTTTTTTTTTTTTTTTCAGTTTTTGGCCCGGGGTTGGGTTTGAACCCACCACCTCTGGCATATGGGGCCAGCACCCTACTCCTTTGAGCCACAGGCGCCGCCCAAAACTGTTTTTTTTTTTAATGTCATATATAAGTAATCTATAAAAGAATTACAGGATGGTCTACTTCTAACTCTACAAATAAGCATTCTGAGTTTTGATTTTCCTTTAAGACTAGAAACAGTTTACAATTTCACATTGTAAATCTCCCTAGGACTGAATAATGGTCTCATATGATTGACAAAGAAAGAATAATTCATGTCAGACCAAAAGGCTTCTTTCAGACAGTTTCATGCAGCTTTTTTCCAACAGATCTGGGGCAAAACGAATGTAGAATCTTGAGCTGAACTATCCATCACATTTTCCTAGTCTTTCAATTAATGACACTGCAATCAGATCGATAGAATGTAATAAGAAAAGAGCTTTGCATTTCTATACCTATTAATTCGCTGAGTAACTCCAGCAGTAAAACGTGACTTGAAAGAAAAATCACTCCAGGAACACAAATTCTCTTAGCATATTGAGCAATGACTCCCTGACCCAAAAATGAACACGAGAGCTTCTCCCTCCCAACCAGGGTTATTAGGATCTAAAGACCAGATTGCCTTGTCAAGAGTGTACTTATTCTTTTTTCACGAGATTCTCTGCAATGCACTCACACCACCAGAGGTCTGAGTTAAACTGATCCTTTTTTGAAATTGTGGGACAAACATTCCTGAAGTGCAAGTAGAATATCGGGGAGCGAGGCCATTGTTCTCCACTTTCTAAGCCCCCCTGAACTACTGAATTTCTGCTCTTGGGTTTCTGTGACATTCTGTTCTGCACAGAGGAATTGGGTTTACAAAGGGTGGTGCAGGGAAGGAATGGTGAGAATGCTAATTGAGCTCAGCCCCACTCCAAATGACTGCATTGGCTTGAGACTGCAAACAGTGACAGACGTAACAATGCGACATGATGTCTGCATGCTCCATATTTATCACCAGCCACAGAGGCCGGGGAAGCAAAGGATGAGTTCTCTGTAGGAAGGGTAAGGCCAAGACAGGCTGGCCCAACATGCCTCCGTCATCAAGTCCATGTCTGGATTTTAATGTCACTGGAGGTTCACAAACAGCAACTTTAGTCATAAAAAGAAGACTTTTTCCACTATATCTACTAAAGGTTACGGGGTAGTATTGTCCTGGGAAGAGCACAGGTTTGGTTGTCAGACAAACCAGGGTCTGAATTTCAATTCTGTCATCTGTAGTTAGCACCTCTGAACCCCAGATTTTTATTAGTAAAACAAAACTATTATTGCTTTCCTGAGGGCTACTATGAGAGCTGAATGGAATGATATATGTAAAGCTTGTGGTATGTGATAGCTAATTCTTTCTCCTCTAAATCGTTAGATTTTCCCATATAAAAAAATAGCAATAAAAATGCAATCTTAGGGTGGTGCCTGTGGCTCAAAGGATTAGGGCACCGGCCCCAGATTCCGGAGGTGGCGGGTTCAAGCCCAGCCCTGGCCAAAACTGCCAAAATAAATAAATAAATAAAATAAAATAACACATTTTTTAAAATGCAATCTTATGGTACAGATTAAATGAGATGATGTATATAGAAGAATCTGTAGATAAACTGCTTGGCACTGCACAACTGAAGGACACTAATTATTGACGTACAATAACCACAAAATTGAACAGGTTATTCAGTGGAAGATATAAAAGAATATTTGGGTGCAGGGCCTCATTTTGTTTACAATTATGTATTTCAAGGAAACCCTGATCCCAATCTTGGGAGAACCATCTTTTGAAGGTAAAAAATAAGGATTTCAAGTACCAAGATGGAATTACAAGAAGAAATCTATCAGTGTGTCAAAAATACTTTTGCTAAGAATATCACCACTAAGTGTTCCCTGTGTGTTTAACAATAAAGGGAAAGATGTCAATTATTCCTTTAATAAGTTTTTGTCCATCAGTAAAATATTCACAAAGAACAGTGTAGGTGGGAGCTGTAAAAAAAAAAGAAAAAAAAATTTTGCCTTCAAAAAGCTTAAAGTCTAAAGAAAAAAATTCATATCCTAAAATGAAAATAATTACAGAGTATTCAGTGAGGAAAATTACAACCAGTCTTGGAATAAAGTTTTTTGGTAATTGATGTTTGTCATCCGCAATATCAGGAGATTTTTTTTTAAAGACTCTTTAAATTACTTTGTCGTGATGATCATTAACTAATGAAATCAGATAAGAGACGGGAGAGCTTAAAATAATTGCTATAAAATATCAAGCTTTATTAAGACATCAAGTTCATTATCTATGCATGGTTTGGAGAGAACATATTGGGAGGCTTATAAAAACTAAAAATCTAATTCAATGGGTATGATAAACTGAAGAGGATGTCTGCTATTGTTAGGGAAAAACAATAATAATAGCTAGCATTTACAGAGCACTCATACTGCGCCAGGCCATGTGCTAAGTAACTTATGCCAACAACACATTAAATCATCACAATATCCCCATGAGGCCTGTACTGTTGTAACCAGCATCGTCCTGCAGATGAAAACCTAAAGCACAGAGATGTCAAATGACCTCCCCAAGATCACAGAGCTAGTCCACGGAATAGCCAACTTCACATCCGACCAATCTGATCCTAGAACCCATGCTCTTGACCATTCTCATCTTTTTTTTTTCCCTTAGATCTTTATCACTTTCATTTTTAGCACACAGTGTGGCCAAAAAGCCAAGCCTATTATCCCTGAACTCTGAGGGAAAAAAAGGCAATCCAAATAGTCAAGTAAAATTTATAGCCAGAAGCAAAATGTAGCACTATGAACTTATTCATTCATTGAGTGCATTAATTCATGCATTCATTCAACAAACATTACTGAGCATCAGTCTACCATTCTGAGCAGAGCCTCCCCTCTCCAAAACTTACAGGCTAGGTAGGAGACTGCCGTTGAAACAAACGATCATAATACCGTGAAAACGTGGTCTATTAAGAAAACCAGAGTTGAAAACTCAAGAGTAATTTTTTTTCATCTAGGATAGCTTTTAGGAGAGCAGGTTCATGAGATCAGAAATGGTTGGACCCAGATTTCCCAGAAAGGAACAGATCTCAGTAGTATTTTCATCTCATTTCCTGCTAACCATAATCATTCCTTCTAACTTCTGCCCATGGAGGGTGTCTGGAGACATGTTCTGGCACTGTGCAGGAGGTGCAACTCACCAGTATTATCTCTTGAGTACCCCAGTGATATAGTTTGGATATTTGTTTCCTCCAAAATCTCACTGGGGATCTGAAATTTGGATCCCCAATGTTGGAGGTAGGGCCTAGTGGAAAGGTATTAGGTTATGGGGGCGAGTCCCTGGAGCCAAGTGTCCTGATGCCCTTCCTCCCAGTAATGCATGAGTTCCTGCATTATTAGTTGGTGTGAGACTTGATTGACTAACACAGTGTGGGCATCTGCTCCTCTTTCTCTTACTCCTTCTCTCTCCATCTGACTCCCTGCTTCCCTTTGCCTTCTGTCAAGAGTGAAAGCTTCCTGAGGCCCTCCCGGAAGCAGATCCTCGCACCATACTTCTTGTGGAGTCTGCAGAGCTGTGAGCCAAATAAACCCCTTTTCTTTATAACTTACCCAGTCTCAGGCATTCCTTTATTAATGGACTAACATGCCTTCTGCTTCTCACACACCCTGCTCTAGCCCAGATACCACAAAGGGAGGGAAGACACTTGCCTTTTCTCCTCTCTCCCTTGATGTTTAATAGAAATTTTAAAAGAAAATTCTGTAATAATCCCAGTTACATTTTAATAAAGTTGTTAACTTTATGAATACAATGGCAACATATATTTACTACCAAAGTTTTAGGAAAAAAAATAATAAAACATATTGAATTTAAATGATCTGTAATAAAATTAGATATAACCACTTGGTATTTTTGATAAATTTCCTTCCGGTAGTTTATATATATGGATTTTTATTCACATATTTATATATTTTTTACAAGGTTTGAATCATTTATATTTAAACTTATAAACTCTTCTGTTCCTACTCTCTTAGTTTAACATCCTATCACAAGCAATTTTTATGACTAAGTATCCCTCAAAATCGGTCTGGAAGATTATATAATATACTACTGTATATATAAAAGTTACTTAATCACCCCCCACAATATTGGACATTTAAGATGCCCCATTTTTTGTAGACATATATACATATATATATTTTTATTTATTTATTCTTTTTTTTTTAGAGACAGAGTCTTACTTTGTCACCCTCAGTAGAGTGCAGTGACATCACAGCTCACAGCAACCTCCAACTCCTGAGCTTAGGCGATTTTCTTGCCTCAGCCTCCCAAGTAGCTGGGACTACAGGCATCTGCCACAATGCCCAGCTATTTTTTGTTGCAGTTTGGCCGGGGCTGGGTTTGAACTCCCCACATTCGGCATATGGGGCTGGTGCTCTACCCACTGAGCCATAGGCACCGCCCCTGTAGTTACATTTTACATCCATATTTGACTACTTTCCTTAGTACAGATAAGGAATGAGATTATTGGCTCTAAGTGCTTTAATTTTTTAAAATATACTGCTAACTAGCTTTCTAGGAAGTTTTTGTCAGTTTATTTTATTTATTTTTTCTTTTTGAGACAGAGTCTCACTCTGTCACCCTAGGCAGAGTAACTATGGCATCATCCTAGCTCACAAGAATGTCAAACTCTTGGGTCCAAGTGATCCTCTTGCCTCTGGTTTCTGGATTACTAGGACTACAGGCCCCCACCACAATGCCCAGCTAGTTTTTTTCTATTTCTAGTAGAAATGGGGGTCTCACTCTTGCTCAGGCTTAATTCCTGAGCTCAAGTCATCCACTCGCCTTGCCCCCCAGAGTGCTAAGATGACAGGCATGAGCCACCATGCCCAGCCAGTTTTTGTCAATTTACAAACTTAGCTATTAACGGGAGTTGCAGTGTTACTAAGCCTTGTCTTTTATTCACTTGTTATTTAGCAGTTACCTAATTTGTATTTCTTTGAATTCTAGTGAAATTAGACTGATTCTTCAAGTCCATGATTGGACTTGAAATCATTGGTTCCAACACCAATCATGCAACAGACTTGAAATATTCACTATCAAGAAGAATACCAAGAGTTCATTGATCATTCATTTTCAAAAATGTTTATTAATTGTTCATGTTCTTTGCCACTTTCTCTGTGGTCTTGCTTTCGTTCATCTTATTGACTTGTAAGACACACACACGTGTGTGTGTATACATAGGTATGTATAAATATACACACACTTATATGTATACATATATTTATACTTCTTGTCAATATTAAAATATTTTTTCTACTTTTTTTAGTTTATAGAACTTTTGTATTCAACATATGCAAACTTATTGATATTTTCTTTTGTGACATCACCAGATGCGTTTACATTTTGAAGTATTTTTCGCTTAGAATAAATTATTCACCTTTATTGTCTTCAAGATGTTTATGTAGACAACTTTTGCATGTTATCTACCTGATATCTATTTTGGTGCCTTTCATGAGGAGAGGATACCATTTGAGAGTTTTCTTTCCCCTTTGACTGAGATTTTCCTAGGATCCATTCCCATCTATATTGATATTTTAAAGGTAATAAAGTTGTATACATATTCAAACCTGTTTGAAGGCCAACTATTTCATTTAGATGTTTGTGTTGATATTTAAATTCTTTCTAGTAAATGAAACTGTCAAAACATTTTTCTATCACATCGTCACCAGGACTGAAAGGCTTCTGCTGTCACTGTGAGAGACAGAACGATCCTATTGTTTAAGGATTGGGCCGCGTTGTGATGCCGATTTTAGATGTGACAAGACAGCTGCAAAAACTTGCTGGGGCTCAGAACTGGCCTTGATGGCAAAAGGGCTGAAATTTAATTCAGAAGAGTTGAGATTAGGACAGAAGATTCCACTTTAAGGCAACCAGAGAAGCCAGGAGTCAGAGGAGTTAATCAAATAAAAACCCACAGGAGAAAGTACAGGCCCAGGTACTGACAAGAGCACTTATAAATTAAAGTTTGAAGAGATCAGACCTGGCTTGAGTGCCTCTTCACAGACTCAGGTGGAAGTAGGAGCCACAGCATATCAAAGAGGGGAAGACCATAGTGGGGGCACAGAGGAGTGGGCTCATTTCCTAGGCTGGCGCCGGTGGACAATCCGTGGGTGAAGAAAGTAGATCCGAGAGCAAGGAACACAAATCCATTTGGGCATCGTGTTTGCAGAGACATCAGTTGATATTTTCCGAATACATAGTGAATTTACTAAAGAGAGTTGACTTGGATCATTTAAATTCCCTTGGTTTTGGTCCATACAAAGATAGAGTTTTGACTGAAATCAACAGAAGGGAATTTCTGCCTCAGTTCACCATCTCCCTTTGCAACACCAGGAATCAATTCAAGGGGAAGGAATGATCACTGGAATTGCCCATTTACCAGAAGTGGGCTAGGGTTGAAAGTGTGAGAGGTTTCAATGTTGGAAAACAGGTTAATTTGACCAAACCACATTGTTCAATGAACACTTCCCCTACCCAAGATATGTCAAGAAAGAGGCTGTGATACAATGATAGAAAAATTTGCCAGTGCCTACTCACTACTGAAATTTTGATAAGTTATTGGCATGTCATAGAACTAACTAGTCCCACAAGGCTACCATGCCATGCTGTCCATACAGAACATTTCTGGGAGTAGGAAGGAAGTAACATGTACATACAGAGCAGCTAAAAATATGGCCTTTGGCATAAGCTGATCTAAGCCTGAGTCTAAGAATGGCAATAATCAGCTGTGTGATCTTGGGGAAGTTCCCTAACCTCTCTGGGCTTCAATGTCATCACCTATCACATGGGCATAATAACTCACTTCACAGGGTAGTTGCAACAGCTAAATAATAAAACACATATGGATGATGTGTCAACTTGATACATGTAGAATTCAAATAAATATTAGCCTGTGTTAGGGGGCAGTATAGGGAATCCAAACAGTGGGTTTGAACACGTGGGTTCAAACACCAGCTTGACTATTAATTTGTACTTTCACTTCATCCCTCTGTTCCTCTTCTATAAAATGGCCATATTAGTGCAGTGATATATATTTCATAAGGCGATTGTGAAAATTAAATAACGTGCATCAGTACTTAGAACAATGCCTGTCTCTGCAAAGATTAGCTGCTGTTACTGCTATTATTTTAGCATTCAGAATATAAAGCCAAACATCCTTAGGTCAAAAGTCAAAATGAAACTGAAACATGAAATAGGAGGAAATTTCTTTTCCTTGGGAAATTTACTATAACTAAAGCTGATCTTCTGAGTTGACTTTCCCCTCCCTAATGGAAAATCCACATTGCAATAAAATGGATTCCTGTGGCAATGCTAGAGGCATCCAGCATGTAATCACAGACAAGGCAGCACCTCTAAAACAGCTGGGATGACACTTGCAAGGCTCTGCTGAGTTCATTCTGAGGGCACAGGATGTCTTTCCTCCAGACTGTGACAGCAGGCATTCTCTCACAACAGTTTTCTTAGGAATCCTGTGGGTGATTTTGGAGTCAGCAGCCAGGAAACCTCTCTGGCTGTGATAAGAATCCCAAGGAGACCCTAGGTGTTCTGATTCCCAGGGCTGTGTATCTCTACCCACTCATGATTTATTTTTAAATTCTTTCATCCATCCATCAAGCATTTATTTTTGAGTGCCTTGGTGAGGGGCTGAGCGTATAGCAGTGAACTACAAGAACAACAACAAAAACGAGGTCTGATTCATGGATCTTGCATTCTAGCAGGAGAGTCAAACGCTAACCGGGTAGCCACACAGGTAAACATATAATTACAAATTGTGACATAAGTGCCACCGTGGAAAAGAAGAGGGTTGATTATGTAGATCTGGGGCGTGGGGGAGGGTCCCCTGAGGAAAGGTCACTTAAACTGAGATGAAGCATGAGATCCAAACAGCAGCACAGTTTTGAGTATGAATCTTCACCAACATTGGGTTAGAGGAAGCCACCACCGGGTTGAAGAAATGAATGATACCGCCCACCGGGAAGATTTACCGCTGTGAGTGAGTGTCACACTACCCAGCTCAGGGTCCCTGCCTACCTGGACTGACCAGCTCTTCACTGAAGGAGACAAAGGTGAAATCAGATAACCAGGGTAGCCCTGCCCACCCTAAAGAGGGAAGACAAAGTGGGCAGTCATGGGTCATTTTTCAAGAGCCAATTCCTCCCACACACCTAAGACAGGCCTCACAGAAGGCGTCCTGTTTGAAGCAGGACTGGTAGAAAGCTCCATGGGTATGAGTGAGAGAAATCTTGGTGGCTGGGGGAGGATGGAGGTTAAGAGTGGATGGGATGGTTCCTGCAACTTCCATGAAAGCAGTCTTCAGAAAAGAAAGGAATGGAATCTCAAATTAAGTCAAGATGTTTCTCCCAAAGCCTCTTCTTTCTACCAGTTTAAATCCAGCACATTCCTCAACAGCCCATTCAAGACTGGCTTCATGCCACAAAACTTCCCCACATCCCAGAGCAGGGCGTCCCCTCCACCCTATCATCCAACCACAGTGCTGGGCCGCACTGTTCTCGAGTCCCTTCTTGGCCACTCAGTAAGAGGATATACTCCTCAAGGACTAGGACTATTCCTTTACTCCCTTTGTATTCCCCACAGTGCTCAGCTTACCACTGTGTCCACTCTCAGCACTTAACATATCAATGCCTGTTGGATAAATGAACAGTTTAATTAATCCATATATCTTTAAGATTTCAGTAGGTAGAAAAAAAAAAAGAAGAAGTACTCTGAGTATAACAAAATTGACCCATCCTGGGCAGGGGCTGGATAGTCATCTTCAGGAGACTGCGTGATACTATATATTGGTTCTTATTTAAACAGAGGAGGTAGGGTCCCATATCTGGAGATTGTCATCTGTCTGGGGTAATTGAAGGGCACCTCTGCCTAGTGGCAAGTGACAGTCTAGATAGACCTGCCACAGCCCTTTCCATTTCAAATGGCCCGTCTGTGGATTCTGATTTGTGACCATCTGAACCCAGAGAGTCCGTGGTGTGTGTGAATGTTAGTTAGCCCGCCCCTGAATAGTACATTGCCTTGAGAGATTCTCTAAACACTCCCAGCCTCGCTCAGCTCTGGAAGGGAACCCCGCCCCTGCCACCATCAAATCAGAGCATGTTTTCAGGGATCACGCAGTCCTTGGTTTAGTCTCACTAATGCCAGGCCCCTATGCGGGAGTGGGGAGAAGAAAGGTTTGTTGCATTAAATTATCTGTTTAAAAAAGAAACGAGGAAAATTCCGCCCAGGGTGCGATGCTGTGTTACTCCCTGCCTGTCTCCCCAGAGGAACTGCATGAGATAATCTATCAAGAAAGCCTGGGAGGGCTCGAGTCATCTTATTGTACATTTATTATTATTCTTATTTAGAAGACTCAGCTCTTTTCTTCCCAGTTAGGATTAACGGGGTCTTTTCTCTAAGACTTACTTCTGACAAGCTTTAATAAAAAAGATAGAGACATAAAACTTGCCTCTTTAAAGGTGACAATAGGCCATCAAATCTGATGCCACTGGCTCAGAAGACACTGAAACAAAAGGCCAGGCTGCGCCAAGCCCGTCGTCTCCTGCAGCCCAGCAGCAAGGCGGCCGGACAGGAAGGTCTGAGCCACGACACATAAAGCATCCATCACTCCCGGACTCGCCCCGCACAAAGGGCTTGGTTTTCTCCCTTTAGGCAGCACGATCTGCCCTCTTACAGACCCCTTGTCACACTCTGTGACCTCCTCGGTTGGTGTGGTCTTTGTTTCCTGCTCTTATTTCAAAATGACTCAGCTGGCACAGCGTTGAAGCCCAGCCAAGTTTTCATTTTAAAAGTTGTCCCTCTCTTGAAAGTCTTGGATGAGTTTTTTATTAGGGAGGTGCTATGCTTTAGACCTTGTAAGCAGGCATTGTTCTCTTGTATATTGTCTACCTGTCGTTAGGGGGTTCCGTCCTCCCAGCGTAGGCCCTCCTTGCAGAGCAGTTTGGAATTATTTAGCTCCCTCGGGCTTTTCTAGTCCCATTTAGTGCCTTCTCTAGTCTGCCCACTCCCCTTCAGCCTAAAACCTCCGCTGGAGCTCAGTGCAATCAATTCACTGCTGAAGGAAGAAAGAAGTTAGAGACCCAGATTTCCACCACGCAGCAGCCACTGGCAGCATAAATCACAGGAAACCAAAGGAAGGGCAGTGAGAAACCCAGCCAGTGTCTTCGTCCATTACACATTCAGCCTGGAATAATGACCCTTAATTTATTTGAGTGATGTTGCTCTTTGGTACGGATGCCTTCACCTCACTCCAAGGTTTCAGAATACTTTCGTGTTGTTCTTCTTGCCTGGAAACGGGGAAGTCTGGCTGGTTCCCTCTCTGCTGAGTAGTTAATCTACCCAAACATTTCCCTCTACAGCACCAGCTGTTCTACCTTAAATTTTTACCTTTTCACTCTGTCTCAGCCTGGGCCTGCTCTGCTGGCTCATTCTGTGATCTTTCATGTCTCCTCTGCCTTTATGTCTGCTTGCTTATGTTTGGGGGCAGACAATGGAGGTGATATAGGCCATTATTCATGAGTAGCTTGGAGGGTAACGTGAGAAAGGCCTCATCTCCTGACCCCTCTTAGCATAAGAATTGCTGATAAAACTCTGAACTGAAAAGAGAAAAATATCAGAGTGAGACTCACTCTGGAGCAACTTCCTTGAGAAGGGGCCTGGGGGTGGGGTGGGGGTGCTCCTTAGAATTAAAAAAATAAAATAAAATAAAAATGCTTTACATTAAGGAGAATATTGGCTGTAATTAAGACCACGGATTCACTCCCACCCAAAACAGTACCTGGGAATGGAATGCTAATTCAAAAGAATATTAACATCACGATAGCTAATAGTTTAATGGGTCCAGCTCCAAACCTAATAAACTAGGGGTGGTTCACATGTCACCAGGTAGACCTCTGTGGTTTTCCTCTCCTCATCCTTTACCTTCTGCTTTGGACGAGCAGTGACACAGCAGGAAGGAGGAGCCTAACCCACCTATGGGCTGCCTAGTCACTCCCCAAATCCTCTGGAATTACCAGTAAGAGAAGTGTGTATAGCCCCCAAGGAAACAGCTGTAACTGTTGATTTTAGAGGAACTCCTCCAGCAATTACCATTCACATGATAATAATCCCCCCCGTTTCTGCAAACACCGGCAAAATTAAGCAACTTCTCACTGCCCATTCTCCCTGGGCCATCTTGTCCATGGCTTCAACTCCTGTCTGCTTCACTGGGATTGCTCATTCAATGTTCTCTTTGCCAACTCGAGTCTCTCTCCAGAATACTAGACAAATACTTCCGAATGCCTGGTAGGCCTCTCCCAATGGCCCCCAGGAAACTAAAACTCAACATGGTTTAAAAAAAAAAATCTGTCAGTGCCCCTTCCTCCCTGCTGTGCCTACCCTTGGACCCCTGTATAACTGGTGTGACAATGGCTAACCATCCCTCTAGTCACCACAACTGGAAACCTGGGAGTCTCCATTTCAAGCCTCCCTTGAAATGACCCCCAAATACATCTGACAGATCTCACCAGTCTAGGTCTCTTTTCCAATAGTTTTGCTGTGGTTTTAATGTGCGTTCTCCATTCTCTTGCCTAGATGATAGTAGTCCCTAAACCCTGCTTCCACAAATCATAAACAATCCAATCCTTCTCTATATAAACAACAGGTGCTCTCCTCAAAATTGCTTAAACTTATGCAATGCTTTATGGTGTAGATGACAGAAAAAGATGTAGGAGATAAGCAGATATTCCACAATGGAGTACTTCTTTATCTCTGATCTTGCCTTACCCAGAAAAACGGAAGCCTGAAACCACTGGAACTCAAAAGAAAGAATTCAGTATTAAATCTAGTGTTTCCTGGCATGTGAAAATTGACCTCTACTTATAAGATGCATTCTTATTAATTAAAGCAGGCATTTTTTTTCTTTCTAAATTATTTTGTTATTCTTAAATATATATATAAAAAGAAATAGATTAATTCTCACCAAAAATAAGATAAAATAAAATAAAATCATGCAACATTACAGCGTTCTTTTCCAGATAAATGCCCATCCCCCTTAGCATGGCATACAAGTTCTTTCACAGTCCGACCGGTGCCCACTTCCTCAGATTCAACTTCTGCCAAAGTCTTAGACTGTCCCTGGGCTTTAGCTATGAGATACTTTCATGCCCTGAGTGTGTCACATTCTCTCACAATTCTTTCCATTTTACACACCATTCTCTCTACTTCTAATGTCCTTCCCTCCTCTGGCTCATCAGCTGGACCTCAGCTCAAGAGTAACTTTGTCCAAACTGCTCTGGCACTTAAGTGCTTCCTTTTTCATGTACAAAAAAGCACTTGGCTTTCATTATGCACTTAAAAAAATATATTTATTAAACACTTTTACATTTATCTGTCTACACATCTGTCTTCCTACTACATGTGAGATCTCATAAGCATGAAGACTCTATCAGTGTTCTATCTTAGTATCCTCCATACCTAACACAATGCCTGGCTCAGAGTTGGAGCCTGTGAGAATATATTGAGTGAATATATTGGGAATATGTGGACCCAGGATTAAAGCCAATGGCCCACACTTTCCACAGAAGAAATTCTCTTTCTGGTTTCCCTCCCAGACCTTAAAAAAATAGCGTAGTGTGTTAGTATGAGAACTTCTCTTTGAGTTAGAACACATAGGTTCTAGGCCAGGTCTGTCATCAGGAATGAATGAAATCTGGAGCAAAGCACAAAAAAACCAGCCAGCATATGTTCAACGTTGATCATGAGACAGATTGCCTGCTAAGCATGTTATGTTCATGATCTTTTCTTTTTCCCCACAGCTGCCTGAGGCGACTGATATTAATCTCATGCTCATCTTGCAGATGAAGAATTTGAGTAACTGACACCCGTGTTTGATGTTGTCTTCCTGCATCTGGGTTATGGAAATGAGACCTGGTACGTAGCAGAAATTTGTAAACCATAGAGACCTACAGAAACATGAGTCAGGATAATTGCATAAAGCAATGAAGATTATCTACTTGTAATGGATGCTTTGCAATTATAGTGAAAAATAAGAAATGAAGATTTGACAAGATGAAGATCCATCTCACACATGTGAGATTAAGAAGACTCAGGTGAAGCAGACCCCAAATTACAGGTGTATTATAAAAGCACAGGCCTAGAAACTCACTGTGTCCAATCTCCTCTCATTTTTCAATAGAATAAGAGTGATATCCAGAAAGTCACACAGCTAATCTGTGGACCCAGTACTCTGTAGTCAATATCACACTATTTGTCTGCTCTTTCTTATAAGAAGAGAGAATACAAACAGGGACTGATAAATCTGAGTGTTGAATTCAGAAAGCACCTGAGTATTTCAGAGCCACTATTAAACTCAAAGCACGCTCCTGACATCTCTCCTCACAGACTTTTCAAACAACTACATCTCTCTCTACCAGGCATCCAACGAGTACCACATTCAATACGGCCAGTGCACAAAAAACAGAAACATTTACCTAGGAAATTGAGCTTAACAGAAAGCATGATGAGGTAATAGAAAGAGTAAAAGCTTTTGAACCAGATATGGGTGGAAATCCCAACTCTGCCACTTACTGTCTCTCTAGTAATTGAGAAAACCACTTTTCTGAGCTTTGGTTTCCTCACCTCTCAAATGAACAAAATGATGCCCCATTACTGAGGGAATAAAGTCTTTGCCACTGTGTTGAATAAATGTGGTCTTCTTTTCTATTCATTAAGGGATGTGGATAGAATATATGAGCCTTGGCCAATTTGCTAAACCACAGTATAATTTTATTTTTCTACTTTTAAGGAGTGACAGTGTCTGGCGTAGCAACACATAAATGCAGACACATAAAAGACATAAAACAGGTTTTTCCTTTTTCTTATCACAAGCATCAAGCCTACATTCGGGCGACATGAGGGTGCCAAGAGAAACCTTATTGAGGGATAGATTTAGGACATGTTTAGCGATGCTACGTCCCCTGCATGGTTCTTGCAGAAGGCTAAAGAGGATGATCAAATGTGAAGAAAAATTAACCTTAGTTTAATATACTTTGATGTCAGGTTTTATCAAATGTAGTAAGGGTCTGTCCGGGCTCTAAAATCAGACAGACATGCATTCAATTTTCAGTATATGAGGTAAAAAATGAAGCCTGCAAACTCGTTCTAGGAAAAGTACCACATACCTACATACCTCACGGCTGAAGATTCATATCACTACATTAATTAGATGGCCAGGGGAGGACTTCAAAGGTGACTGCAGTGATATTCAGCAATGAGGTATTAGCACTTTTTCTAGGATTAGTTCATGACCTTCATTGTCCAACCTCATATACTAGCTGTCTGTTCTTGAGCAAGTTACTTCTCTTTAGACATGGAATTTTCTTATCTGTAGAATGGGGAGAATAATAGAACCTACTATATAGACATATGGTGAGAGTTAAATAAATTAATGCATATAAAGGAGTTAGTGCCAGGCCTAATACGTGGTAAATGCTTACTAAATACAAGCTATTGTCAATAGCTTCTTAGACTCGTTGTTAAGTGGGGAAAGAAAACATCAAAATAAAAGAAACATACAACTGATTCCATAGAAAGAGTTCTATTTTTGATATCCTTTAGTTCTGCTAATCTGATAGCTGGTATATAAGACTATCTGGTGATTTTGTTGTTGTTGTTGTTTTGAGACAGAGTCTCACTGTGTAGCCTTCAGTAGAGTGCTGTGGCACCACAGCTCACAGCAACCTCTAACTCTTGGGTTTAAATGATTCTCTTGCCTTAGCCTCCAAGTAGCACCTCAGCCTTCCAAGTAGCCGGGACTACAGGCACCTGGTTATTTTTTGTTGTAGTTGTCATTGTTTAGCAGACCTGGGCCAGGTTCAAACCTGCCAGTCCCAGTATATGTGGCCAGCACCATAACCACTGAGCTATGGACACTGAGCCTACATGTGGGAAATTCCTCAACAAGACACCTTGTTCACATGTCCTTCCATATTTCCCATCTGCCTGGGAATCTCTTGAATCTCAGTCTCTTTCACCCGTTAAAAAGCCCTTAAAATGTCTCCTAATGCCACTGACTCCTTACTCCAAGAAATATTCTTGGAATCACTGAGGAAAAAAAAAATGGCATTATTACCTCCAGGATGCCTCACATAATGATGAACTTGTAAGGGCCACTCAGTCATTCGAGGCCCCGTCAATGCACTTTATTTTGTATCCATGCTTATGTGGATCATGCCCACTACTTCCTGTCAGCAGTGGCTGTAGATTTAGCCAAGATTTAGATTTAGCGCTGTAGAAATAGCGCTCAAATTGGCATCAGAAAATTTAGAGTTCAAACCCCAGCCCTCTCCGCTCACTTTCACTCTGGTGCAGGTGCTGTCTCTCCCTGACCCTCATGAAATGAGTATAATAACGTTTGTGTAATGGAATATTACTCAGCTCTAAAAAGAAATGATCTCCCACACCAGGAAAAGACACAGAAACTCAACTGCATATTGCCAAGTGAAAAAAAGTCAGTCTGAAAAGGCCACGGACGGGATGATTCCAGCTATGTGACATTCTAGAAAAGGCAAAATGGTAGAGACAGTAGAACATCAGTGGTTTCCAGGCTCCTGGGGAGAGGAAGGAGTGGATAGGCAGAGCATGGCAGATTTTCAAAGCAGTGAAACTATTCTTTATGAGATTATTATAATGGGTACCTGTCATTATAAATTTGTCAAAACGCATAGAATATACAACCCCAGGAGAGAACACTAATGTAAACTATCAACTTTGGGTGACATTGATGTATCAATGCGGATTTATTGATCGCAACAAAGCTACCGTTGTGTTGGGGAATGTTGACAATGTGGGAGGCGGTGCACGTTTGGGGGTAGAGGGTGAATGGAAATTGGCCTTGCCACTTGATTTTGCTGTGAATCTAAAACTAGAAAGTCCAAGTTTGGGGGAATGGATAGAATATCATCACACAGGGTGCTCTGAAGAAGATGTAACTGGGTAAAACACGGCAACCTGCTCACAGAGCACACTCACAAAACCTCAGCTGAACCTAAATGTGCCCTCCATATATCCTGCTTGACCGTGAAGTCCAAGAAGGAAGGCACCACATATGATCACAGCATTCTAGAAAACACCTGGCAGAATTCTAAAAACCATGACTTACATTCGTATGATGAGAACAAAGAGTATTGCATGTTTCTGCAGACTACATCACACATAGGCACTGTCCTTCCTTAAGGAAGCATGCATTTTTTTTCTTTTATGGTTGAGACAATATTTTTTAATGAGTTCATTTGTCACCAGTGCACACATGGACCCATGCACATCAGTGAATTAGGGCTGGGACTAGTGAGATGAGTGAGGCACAAACCAAAGGTGGAGCCAAAAAACTCAGTAGTCCAGATAAATAATATCTTAATGTAAGACATATTATAATTTTAGAATTAATGCGCAAAATAATAATAGATACAGTATCATTTTTTAACAGATGGGATCTGTATAATGGCATTTTTCCTTTTGATTTAGGTTCCAATACGACTTAGCCCAGCACTGACGAGCTGCCCAGACTCCTGCTTCAGGCATCTCCCACCGGAGCTCCTGTTCAGGGCTCTCAGCTGCTTCAGTGGTACCATATGCATTACTGATTCTCCATCCTGAAGAACAACTATTTTCATCATAGTGTCCAGAACTGTTCTCTAACCTTTGCAGTGGCATCCATTAAAAAACACATTTTAGATGATGATCTTAATAAATCACTGAAACCCAAAGTCATAAAACCCACCTGCCTCCAATTTGTAACTCTAGCTCTTACCCTGTCCCCATAACACTGTGGAATAGTTTATGGCCCTTGCTATTTTATCATAACCAAGGCAACTATACTCACTTCCATAATACATCCTAGGTCTTTGGCTTGGGTGAAGGCAAAGGGGCTTACCTAAGCACAAGCACTGAAATAAAATAAATGGCAGAAGTTCATGTTTCTGCTGTTGAGCTCCTAAGACTCAGTGTAAGCAGGGAAACACAGGGATCAGCAGGTTGGGCAGGCTGAGGGGAGGAAAAGCTTGAAGGGAGGGTATCAGAGACTCTCCGTGATCTCACATTTCTAGTGCATATCTAGTCTTATTATCAACAAATGCAGCTCTGCAAGGACAATTTGCTGGCCCACTGTCCTTCCTGTGGAGATGATCCAGCGTTCATTCAATAGATATTTCCTGAGCACCTGTTATGTGCTTCCATCATGCTTCAAACTATTCAGAACACAAAGGGAAATTGTTCGTGGGCAAAATGTGAGTCTGGGACTCCCAAGACTTGCAAACTGACATAAAAGATAAAATATAACTAAAGCCTCTTTACAGTTTATAGCACATTCACTCAAATACCACTTTCACACTTTATCTTTACCCTCCTCTAACAAAGGTTAGGTAGGAGGTATCACGATTCCTATTTCAGTGATGAAGAAATCATCTTTGCTCATAAATGGTGAAGCTGGAGTAAGAACCTTAAAGCTCTGTCTTCTTCTATATAATGCAGGATGTGATAAGTTCAAAGGGAGTCGGATTAATCACCTAAGTATTGTAGGAGAAGATTAAAAATGGTAGGATTACTTCTGAATACTTCTGAAAGGAATCACAAAGTGATTGTGAGGGGAGAAAAGAGCAAGGGCAGGAAAAGGGCTGTGGGGGGAAGGCTGTGTGTTGAGAATGCAAACAAGGAACACAGACACTTAAAGGGGACAGGCTTGGGGACAGGCGCGGCACAGGTACTGAGGGAGGCAATCACTTGCATTTCGGAATAGTGAGCAAAACATGTAGCTACGACAGAAAGTTGTGCTTGGGAAGTCGTGTTAGTTGAAACAAAGGTCACGGATAGATCATGAAGTCTTACATCAATCTAAGGAGTTTAAACTTTATTGGGTAGAAAACAAAGAGATTAAAGTTTACATAGAAAAATGGTACAGATATTAATTTTAGGAAGATTCATCTTCCTATGGATTGGATTCAGTGTGGTTTGGTGGACAGATACTACTATGGATTAAGGAAACCTGTGAAGAGGCTATTTCAGGGGTCTAAGTAACAAGACCCTGATCCAGTAATAGAAATGGAAACGCCTGGATACGCCCACGCTGTGTATTTTATTTTATTTCTTTCTTCTGTTTCCTTCCTTTCTTTCTCCTTTCTGCCTCATTCTCTCACATTTTCCTTCCTTACTTTCTTCCTTTCTCCCTCCCTCTCCTCCTTCCCTCCTTCCTTCTCTTCTCCCACCTCCCATCACTGTCATGTCTTGCCTGAAAGGACAAATGAATAATAATGGTATTTCCTTGCATTTGCAGGTTTTTTTCAAATGCTGTACTTTATATGTTTCAAATACTTCCTCATTTTCTTTAAAATTATTGAAGGAGAAATCTCAGGAGGTCACTCACTGTTGTTAGTTACAAAGCCAGGAAAGCACCCATGCTGCTCATCTGCCCATCTGCCCGTCCATTCACTCACACCAAGGTCTGCACTGTGAAGTACATTATGGATGCTTAAGGGGGGCCCGATTCCTCGCAGGTCAGAGTTCTACACCAAGGTCCTCAGCAGCAGCAGGTGCTTCTCCCCAGCACGGAAAACTCAGCCAGGTGGGACTTTCCTAATAGTTACAAGGAAGTCATCAAGGAATGTCTGAAGAAGTTCACTTTCCATTTCTATCTTATTGCCTTGAAGGAACCAGCCATAGAAAGGGCTAAGAAGCCTGTGTCTCAAGTGTCCTTCATCAAACCAGAGGTCACTTACTTCTGCCCACTGTCCCTACATATATCTGTTACAACATCACCACACTTCAATCCATTTACTTACATACATGTTTACCTTGACCAGCTACACTATTAGGTCTTGTGACATTAAGACTTAGCTTAGCTCCCAGCATACTGTGGGCATGTACACAGCCGGTATGAGTGAAGGAAGAAAAGAGGGAGGGAGGAAGGAAGGAAGAGGGAGGGAGGTCACTACCATCAGAGAAGGGCTTGATGACTCTTTCCTGATTTGGGGATAACGAGGCAAAGAGGAACAGTTCTTACTAAAACATGTCATCACCTAGACTTTCCCAGGCATAAATTATTCTCTCAAATGTCTCCAAATGCTTAAAAAATGTTCAGAGTAAACCGGTTTTCACTTCTAAGGAAGTTTCAGAATGGTTGCATATTTTCTCTTTCTTCTGAAAGAATTAATATTGCTTCTACAAGAAACTAACTTTCTTGAGAAGAAACTTTAAGAGTGGAGGAATCCGTCCCCACTCTCAGACCAATGTTTATGAAAGTCACCAAGCTCAGAAAAATCAGAGACGAGAGCAGGGAGGATGGTAATTGGTACTAAGTACTAATTGGTACTTTCCCATTGAATCCTTCAGCTTCTACCATCTCTTCTAGCTCCAAACCTTTGGAATGCGGGTGAGAGGCCAGTGGATATACAGAAAGGCATCTTCCTTGTGAAGCAGGGAGGTTTCCTCCCATTCTTGGCACTAACTTACAACAGACCCGGGCTGCAGGGCTAGGAGCAGGGGCACTGTAATTCCCTAAAACGGCCCTGAAACAGGCAGAACACAGGGGGATGAGCGCTGGAAAATGCAAATAAGATCACCTGTTTGTTGAAACCCCACAAGAACAGGAAAGGATATGAATTATAAAATTTTTTAGACATAATGCACAAATCTCTCCAGATCAGGCAACCCTGAGACAGCTCCATAAGCTAGTGAAGGGGGAAACAAAACCCCCAAAAGCACAACTTTCTCAGAAACTCACAAGTGAATACTCGATCTTGCTCAATTTCAATTTGTTTCTTTAGAAACTTTTTTCCATAAACTCAGGCCTGGGAGCCGAGCAGTACGTGCCCAGGGCCCATCTTTCAAGGGCTCAAAGGCCTCCATATTCCATATCCAAGCCAAGGAAAACACAGACCAAGAACATGATCACCTCCAGAGAGCTGCTTTCCCTCATCTGCACTTCATATCAGGGGAAACTGTGTGAGCACAAAATCCCAGGGGCTGGGCCTGTATATTGACATCTTCTCTGAAAGGGTTCAGAGAGAATTAGCCACAATTGTTGAGCCACAATGTGGCTCCCAACTCAGGTAGGGATACATGGACGTTTTCGGCACTCCTTACGTTCGAAAAGATCGTGGTTTTGTGTGCTTTCCTTGGCATCGTCCCCATCAGTCCAAACCCCCCAAATGGCATTCCGACAATAGATGGTCCACAGCGCTGACAACTCGGCCAGCTAAATGCTGGACTTGTTGAAACCCAGGAGCAAAAGATCATAGAAAAAGATCCTACAGCAAGAAACGTCGCAGGCAACAGAAGGTATTTTGCAAAAATGGTGTCTAAGAAGTGCAAAAGAGATGGGTCTAATTGTAATAGCCTTTTACAGAGCGAAAAGGAAGTCACTGTCCTTGCTGTCATCTTAGGCTCAAAGTGTATCTTTCCTTAGATAAGTATAGCTTTAAAAAATGCCTACAATTGGTATTATTCAACTCTGCTGAGCAGGCCTTGTTACAAAGTTGCATATATGGCTATTAATTCTTTTTTTGATTTCTTAAGGAACAGAGCAGTTACCCAAGCAAAATAGCTTTTTTAAAAAAAATGAAAAAATGTTTGCTATAAATGAATCTCCAATTCTGTAAGAAAATAGGAAGGGAATGTTCTTTAGAAGGCCGAGGGATTTGTAAATAATAAAGAAGAAAAGACTTTCTAAGCAACATGGGAAACTGATTGCCAAAGCATTGATTGACAGCTTCCTTAAATTTAGGATACTGTCCAAAAGAATATCTCATTCATGGCTATACTAATATCTCCTAAAAGAAATCAAAGTAAAATCTCATTAACTTGAGTCACACTATTTCAGATTCCAGGACAATTCAAACCAAACAGCTAAACTTACTTTAATACTGCCAGTTCTCCTTAAAAAGTCAGTACTGATAGGAAATGGAAAAAAAATAGTTTTTGTACTTTACCAATACCAACTTACACGCAAATACATGTAGTATAATTTTTTTAAACACTCATGAAAAGTTACAGAAAACTTCTAAACGGTGATTCTTTGTTAATTCTGAGCATAGCTAGGAAGGGAGCAGGGGAGCTCTGTGCTTAGAAGACCAGATTCAAGCATTTCCTGAGCCATTTATCAAATATGGAAGCTTGAGGAAGCCACTTGACCTCCCTTTGTCTCTGTGGCTTCTCTGTAAAACAACCAAGAACTAGAGGCTTTTTAGCCCTCCAGCCTTTATGTCTCTGGTGCAAGTTTCATGTGAATAACAAAAGTTTATTTCTTTTAGATCGCATCTTTAGTTCAAGTTCTTTTAAGTTTAGACTGATCTACTTGCAAATTAATTCAAATGAACAAGATTTTGGGTACTACACACACACATCTTTCTGGCTACCATTGAAATGGGTGTTGGCCAAAAGAATGTATGTATCTCTGATCCTGCTCTGCACACAAACAGCAGCAAACCAGAATTCAGTGAGGATGGTATATAATTCAGGAGTCCTCAAACTTTTTAAACAGGGGGCCAGTTCACCGTCCCTCAGACCGTTAGAGGGTCGGACTGTAGGCCCCAGGACGAGTCGGCTGCTAAGCAGGACAGACAGCGGTGGCAAAAACACCCGGCGGGCCAGATAAATGTCCTCGGCCGGCCGCATGTGGCCCACAGGCCATAGTTTGAGGGCGCCTGGTATATACGTTCTCATCTTATTCATTTTGGTAGCAATCTCTGCCCTTTGGGATCTAACAGGCTCAAGTCACAGAATGACATTCCTTGCTGGTTGCCATTGTCTCTTTGCTATTTCATAACCAACTTATAGTTTATTCTACATTGGAGAAACTTCTTAGAAACCATGAATAATTCAAGTGAAACCTTACACTCAAAAATCTCATACACCAGTGAGAGGTGCCGTGGGTTAACATGCTTCCTGTGTAGATAAAAGTATACGGAGATACAGTCTCGCCTAAAAACTGATACCATAATATTACTCTCATTTCTTAGTTAGGAGAGCCTCTATATCTAATGAATCATGATGTTAATAAGGAAAAAAAGGAAGGGAGACAAAGAATGAGATTTGAGTCACAAACATGTTTTTGGAATCCAATTGCCATTGACTAACTGAATCGGTTAGCTGTGTGGTTTTGGGTAAATTGCTTCACCTCTCTGTGCTTTAGCTTCTTTACCTATGAAAGGGCATGACTGTACCAGCGTCACAAGGACACTGACGGGACTGAACGAGATAATGAATCAGATAGTGCCTTGCTCATTGTCTTCCGCATGGGACATATTTGAAATAGCACTTCCCTTTCAAACAGACATCCATCAGCCTAGAGGATGTAAAAATACTCCTCTTTACCTACGACAGACCGGGAATGGTCCTCACGTAGACTTTTTATAAAGAGAAAGGCATTTTCTGAAAGCTCTTCATTGATACAATTGTGTAAAATATCCAAAAGGCATAAAGACAAGAAAACAAGCGTCCTGACTGCCATTAGCCCTGGGTTGGCACTTGTTCCCTCCCTCCCTACTTGACGGCTGTTTCCTAAAGGGCAGGCATGGGGTCTCCTCTTTCGTCCTCAGCCCCAGCCAAATCCTCGCGTAGGGTAAGAGCTGTGTGAATATTTGTTGAGCCAAGTTTATCTTAGGATTCTTCTGGCCATCAGGACTTAGATTGTTTTTAACTAAATATGGTATTTGGACACAAAGCGGTCAACTTTCATGACCTCAGATGAGTCAAGAGATCAGAGACTACACAAGAGAAATACTGAATTCCAAGATATTCATGTTCCCTGGTCCTGTCAAAATACCCTTATCTATAAACAGAAAGAAAGGTTAGTGTTCCGGAGGCGTGTTGGAGGTTGATCCTTTGGTCTTTCCCTAGCTCCCAGCAAGCGTTCCCATTCAACGGTGACGAGAAGACTGGTGCAAATTTATTACAGAACTCTTGTGCAACCAACACTCCAAAGAGTCGTGCGACCCGTCCCTTCCCTTGGCCTTTTGAGCACCCACTTTCATGGAGAAGAATTTTGCCCTCAGCCAAAAAAGTACCCTTTCTCTTTCAAGTATCATCAAAAGTCATATTATTGACATTTTGATGAGGTTTGAAAATCATTTATTGATTAAATATAGATTTGCTTGACTAGCGCATGCCAGGCAATGCTCTAGATACTGGAGATTATTAACATTAGTGGGACGAACTAAGTGCACCACCCTACACACACACACACACACACACACACACCCCTGCTCTCTCGTATTATACATTCTAGCTAGCCGGGGAGGAACAAACAGTAAACCAAGAAGGTAAATATTACTAGAGTGTATTGTGTACTAAATCTGACAGGTGAGACATGTTCAAAGTCTCACTATCAGAGAAAGCAGGGAAGAAAAACCGGGAGAGCAGAGGGAAATGAGCTCTTGTAAGCAGCAAGAGTGTGGAAAAAAATAACAAAGACACGGGCCCTCTGCTGACGTGCTCACTTCCTAGGGTTTTACAGTAATTATTGTTATTATCTGCTAATATTATTTCCAGAAGATGTAACAACTTGGCTGACATACAAAGAATAAGTAGAAGTTAGGTTAATGATAATAACTAACAAATATTGATTTCAGGCACCGTGCCAAACAATTCCCTGTGTTATCCCATTGACCCTCACAAGTCTAAGGATGAGCTGGGGTTCCCTTTTAACTCCTAAGGTAAAGAAATAGCCCACAGATGTCATGGGCCTGAGGTGGCCAAGTGAGTGGCAGGGTTGCTTGTGTTTCCAGGCCCCAGGCTCTTGATTTAAAACCACCATTTGGAGGAGGGAGGGCGATGGATAGGACCTCGCCTAAGGTGTATAATACAATGGTACATTTCAAAACTATTAAGAAAAAAGTGCAATTGTCTTAGCACAACAAATAAGCAAGGGAGGTTATGGTTACGTTGATCAGTTCAACATAAGCATTCCATACTGCTCATCAATATAACACATTATACCCCATAAATGCATTCATGTACACAGTCAGGATTTAATAAAGAAAAAATAAATAAATAAATAAATAAAACTACTATTTTTCCCTAAGCCGATATTGGTACTTGACAGATTTAAATAAACATCTCCAAGAAATATAAGGAATCCTTATTGCAGCCCAATTCATAATTGCCAGATCATGGAAGAAGCCCAAGTGTCCATCAATCCACAAATGGATCAATAAACTCGTTCCTCTTTGAAGGTTTGGTAGTATTCTGGTGTGTAACCATCTGGTCCAGAGGATTAGTTTTGAGGATATTTTGTATAGTTAATACTATTTCAGTGCTTGTTACAGGTCTATTCAAAATTTCTAATTCTTTCTGATTGAGTTTGCCAGGTGGCATGATTCCAGGTATTGGTCCGTTTCCTCTACATTTTAATATTTCCAGGAAAAGAGTTTTTATAGTAATCTTTGAGGATCTTTTGTATTTCTGTGGTATCTGTTGTTATCTCCCCTTTATCATTTCTCATTGAAGTTATTAGAGATCTTATGTTTCTGTTTCTGGTTAGTCTACCCAAGGGTTTATCAATTTTATTAATCTTCTCAAAGAACCAACTTTTTGTTTTGTTGATCTTCCAACTGATTCTTTTGTTTTCAATTTTATTTAATTTTGCTCTTATTTTGGTTATTTCTTTTCTCCTGCTGGGTTTGAGGTTAGATTCTTATTCCTCTTCCATTTGCTAAGATGGCTGCTGACTTGCTCTCTTTCTGTTTTCTTGATAAAGGCATCTAATGCTATAAATTTTCCTCTTAGGACTACCTTTGCAGTATCCCAAAGATTTTGATAGTTTGTGTCTTCATTATCATTTAATTCCAGAAATTTGATGATTTTCTTCTTAATCTCTTCTTTGACCCAGCTGTCATTCATGGTCTCATATTTTACTCCATCACCCAGGCTAGAGTACAGTGCCATAATCATCACCCTCTAACTCCTGGGGTCAAGTGTTTCTCCTGCTTCAGCCTCCCTCCCAAATACATGGGACTATAGGCATGCACTACCATGCCCAGCTAATTTTTTTCTTTCTTGTAGAGATGGAGTCTCCCTATGTTACCCAGGCTGGTTTCAAACTCCTGGCTTCAAGTGACCCTCCCACCTCAGCCTTCCAAAGTTCTGGGATTATAGACATGAGCCATTGCATGTCCCTCAAGAGTTTCATTTCTAGTCAACAATTTACTAAAGATCTTAGCCAGTTCAGGAAGATAGGAAAATAAATAAAAGAAACTAGATTTGGAAAAGAAGAAATAAAATTGTCATGTTACAATTATCTACATAGAAAGTAATCTACAGAAAAATTACTGGATTAGTAGTAGTGTGGTATTTGTGTACAGATAGGCAGATAGAATGAAGGAACAGAATAGAGAGCCCAGAAATAGCCCCACAAATGTATGGAAATATAAAAAAACAGAAATATTTGAACAAAGGAGAAGGGGTGACTTATTCAGTAAATGATCCAGGAACAATATGTTATCTGTATAGAAACAACAAAAATACATTTCTAAATTCACACTATAGAAATTAATTCCATGTAGGTTATAGATATAAATGTGAAAGTCTAAATTTTTTAAGTTTCAAGAAAATCATAATGTCTTTGAATAAAGAATAGTTTCTTAAACAAGGTATAAAAAGCATAAAATCATAATGAAACTATTCATAATTTCTACATTGAATTTGAGAACTCTTATTCATCAAAAGATACCATTAAAAAAGAGTACAAAAGCATGTCACAAACAGAGAAGTTTTAGGCACACATATTACCTTCAAATGATTAGTGTACATAGTATATGAAGAATGCCCTGGAAGGGAAAGACAGAATTCAATTAAAAGTGGGAGAAAAGGATGAGCAGTTATTTCATAGAGGAGGGAATATGAATGGCCAATAAAGAATAAAAGGTTGTTCCACCTCATTAGTAACCTTCAAAATAGAAATTAAAACATTTCCAACTAGACACCCTCACGTACCCACCAAATTAGATAAAATAAATATGACCGCACCAAGTGGTGTTGGAGGCTTGGAGGAAAAGCAGCCCAGACGTTGCTAATGGAAGTGTAAATTGATAAAAATCGCTTTGGAGAGTAATTTATTATTCACTAGTAAGACTGATCATGAACATTCCAAGGCCATGCGCAGCTCCTAGCCTGTCTGGTTTTGTGTCGTTTTTCCTTTCCAGCCTCTCCCCGGTACTCCCTTGGTCAGGACATTCTGCCAGTTTTGCCTCAGCAGTGCTTCCCAGATGGTCTCTTCTTCTTGCCATCATACCCAGAAATCCTCTCTCCAGGGTAGGTGGCTTTCCTCCCTCTGGTCGCCCCACTGGCTATAGGCCATACCAGAGATTACTTTTCCTCAGGTGGCTACTTTCATCACCTCATTTTCTTCTCACCTCTCAAAAGGAGGATGAGCCCTCCACATTTTTTAAAATTTACTGATGTTTTCAGATATACAGTCTGTGTCCCTCAGGTATCCATAGAAGACTAGTTCCAGGACCCCTGCAGATGCCAAAGTCCACAGATACTGAAGTCTTTTCTATAAAGTGGAATAGTATTTGCATATAACCTTTGAATATTCTCCCTAGACTTAAAATCATCTCTAGAGTATTTCTAATACCTAATACAATGTAAATGTTATGTTAAAAGTTGCCCTATTGGCCAGGTGCAGTGGCTAATGCTTGTAGTCCCAACTACATGGAAGACTGAGATGGGAGGATTCCTTGAGCCCAGGAGTTGGAGACCAGTCTGGGCTGCATAGCAAGACCCCATCTCCAAAATAAATAAATAGATAGATAGATAGACAGATAGATAGATAGATAGACAGACAGACAGACAGATAGATAGATAGATATAGATAGAATTGTTGCCATATTGTACTGATTTTCTATTTGTATTATGTTTTATTGTTGTATTATTATTTTTATTGTTTTAATGTTTTCAGTATCTGGTGGGTTGAATCTCCCCATGTGGAACCTGCAGATATGGAGGGCATCTCTACTGGAAACAGCATCCATGGCCTTTCCAGGCCAGGCTTTCTGTTAGTGCTCCCCTCTGTCAGTCACCTCCTCTCACTCTCAGTATCTTCAAGTTCCCTGTGCCTTTGCACTCAGCATGCATGCTCCTCATCTTCAAAAGCCCTTAATCCTCTTGTTGAATTAATCACCAACTCCATACCAGGCAAATAAAATACACTAGTTGCCTCCATCCCCTCCCAAACCCGATTTCAGCTGGCTTTTGGCCTCTCATTTAACTGAAGCTGCCTCTGCGGAAGGTCAGTGACGATTTCATTACCCAGAGGAGGACTTTCTTACTCCATGCATTCTTTTTATTGTGAAAGTACATCGTATCTGCAAAAGCGTGTGTGACAAAAATGAGTGTCTATTTCTCATAAATCCCACTACAATTAGGATGTTATTCGAAAATTTGGAGTCTCCCATGAAAGAAAACAGTAGACCACCACGTTATACCCCATCCTTAGAATCCTCCAAGGGCCTTCACCATCCAGGCCTCCTGTAGCCCATTCATCCAGAATCTTCTCTTCTGCTGTGATGGGTCAGCTAATTTATCTGACCGGGGGATCCGATTAGCCTCTGAGGCTAATGAGAGGGCTGTAAGGCATCTATCAGATCTGAGCTTCCAGAAACAGATTTTCCTGTCTTTGCAGTCAACCTGCAAATGACTCAAGCCCAAGCAGAAGGAGACCTAAAGAGGGGGGTAGGCCATTAGCTCTCTTTATATTTAACTTGAAAGTTATCCACACATGAGGGCCCACATAGTCTGCTTCTATTTGCAGTTCAGTTTAGTCCCATTTCCTGAGATGTTGTATCTATTACCCCACAGATAAATTAATTGGGCTGTTTTTCATTTTAAATGTTATAAAACTTTTTGTCCTGCTTTTATGTTATTGTAGAAGAACTCTAGTTGTCTTATTATAGATTCCTTCTTTTTAAGGCATTTTCACAATGTCTTCAGTATCGGTGGAGGGCATCAGCCTTTTAGAGATTCAATGGAGCTAAGCTGACTTCTAAAGAAATCAGTGGAAAGTATTAGTGCATATCTGAACCTGCATTAGGATTGCATCTGCTGGGTCCATTTAGTGATCCAATTCATAAAAAGGGTTCATTTGATTTATCTAGGTGTTCGTATTAATTAAAATCTCCCCAAATCCAGCTACATCTACTGAAGGCCAGACATTAAAAGAAATTGGCTTAAGAAACCATCCTATTTTGAAAGTATTTCTAAAGAGCTTTGAAGCTGATTATAAAGGAGATTTCACAGCTTACCTGTTTGCCAGCCTAAGAGCATGTAGCAGCAGGGCCATCTTCTGGAGCTTTGTAGAAGTGGCCATTCCACACACACAAAAAATTCCTCTAGAGAGCTTCACGATAGATTCTGTGCACATTCCTCTACTACTTACCTCACAGCAAAACTCTTTCCAGAAGTCACTTCCAAGGTTAGGTCAACAGTGTCCTGCCTTATCTACATTACAATCGGGATGAGTCTCTCTTTTTCTGAAAAGGGGATTCTAGACAATACATTGTAGGTCCCCTGTGTTGTGGTACATAAAGTTTCTTAAATGAAAAGGTCTGCTTTGGGAGTTGCTGCCAGGGGCATAGGAGGGCATGAAGTAACCCAGGAGACCTGTCACCTGTGTATGTGGTAGACTCTCCACCCAACTTATTAAGAGCGTGAGCTTTGGTGGTTGGTCTAACTTAGCTCAGCCATTTACCTTACCTGCTCTCTAAGCCTCAATTTGTCATCAGAAGACTGAGGAAAATCATGGCACCTACCTCGTCAGACTGTTGCTAAGATTAAATTAGGCAGTGCCTATTAAGTGCTTAACAGTACCCGACAGAGAAGCAGAGGTGAGTGGGGTTGGCTGCAGGTCCTTCCCTGGGGCTCTTCCCAATCCCCTTCTTCTACTGCCATTTTCTTTACTACCTTCTCACCACCATCTTCTGGGTCAGTGGCCTTCAGCCTTGAGTGCACATTAGAATCAGGCCTTAGTCTCTCTAAAAGGTCCACAGACAGTCCCAATGGACAGCCAACAGTAAGAACCACTATTCTAGAAGCTCCGATTGCAACTCCTTTTGAGAACCTTTATAAAGATGGTTTTCACCCCCTAAGGTCTAAGTAACTTGACTTTCTACCCTCCAGCTATCTCTCATTAGGTCCCACCTTAGCTCAGGTGGCTAGTTAGAAGCCTTCTGAAACATGATAGTGTCAGAGGACTGGGGCAGGCTGTTTTCCATAATAAGGGCCACATGTCTGTAGTTGTCTTCTCCCTCTCACATGGCTGGTAGGGAAGGCACTAAGCCAGCCCATCTGTTTCTATCTGCCATTCACTTCCCAATGTGGGAAGATCAGCAAGTGTAAGACCACACATCCAGGCAAGAAATAGGGAAACATGGCAGGGACTTTGTGTTTGCATCCAGAGGCCTCAGGGATTTGGCCACTTTGAATACAATTTAAAGCAATGATTATAATTCGTTCCCTTTAGAAACAGAAGTCAGGGGCCTACCTAATCCAGAGCAGATTTGTTTTATGTGTAGAGTCAGAGGAAGGAAGAAAAGGATGAGAGGGGGTCCGTGTTTACCAATGACAGGAGACAAGGTTAAATGGCTAAGAGCAAGAATGGGAGTATAAAAAGACCACCTGATAAGATCTAGCAGGTAAAGATGAGTTGGTTTTCTTAGCATCAGATTATACAGTAAGAGCAACAGCAATAATAGGTGTAAGAGGAGGGAAACAATGGTATCAAGAATGAAATCGGTTGCACTGTGGCAATCAGCACATTCTTCAGTACCTTGGATTGTTGAAAAATGCTAAAGACTGGACCTCTGAACTATGCTGGGCACCGGTAGCTACTGTGGGTTCTGCTCTCCCTTTGATATCAATAATTTATAAGGATGATGGCCAACTTACACTACTTAGAATATTGACATTTTCTTTCCGCACTTGAAATGTTTCTATTCACTTGTTTGTTCTGTAGTTATTTATTGAGTATATTTGTGCAGGGCATTGTACTAGAGAGAAACAAAACCAATCTTACATGTTAGCTCTCATCACACACAAAGTGCCCAAAATGCAGTTGTTTAAACAACAAATATTTCTAAGTTCTCATGAATCTGTAAATTGGCTGGGTGACTTTCAAGCTGCTTCTTGCATCATGTCTTTGAAGACCTCAGTGGCCAAGAAGTCAAGCCAAGCCCAGAGGCAAGCCCTGAAAAGCAGAGCCTCCATCTTTTCACAGGACAGGCAAAGGTCTCATTGCAAAACATCATGTTTATAGGAATGGGATAAGGATGGGACCATCCTTATAAATAATAGACCACGCCCTCTGATGAAACATTGGAACAAAACAACATCTTTATAACCCTTTTTAACTACAAGATTATTGACTAGAATTATTTGTTCAACAAATATTGATCATTACTCTAAGCTTGGTACAGTCAGTGCCAAGTTCTGGGGACCATGTTGAGCAGATGGTCCTATTGAGCAGGTCCATGTTGACCTGTCCCAGCTGCAGAGGGAATTACCCTGGACTTGGGGATCTGGGGCGATATCCCAGTGAAAGTAACAGCTAAGCTAGGACTTAAAGCTAGGACATTAACTAGGCAGAGAGAATGGGGAGAGCACTTTAGACAGAGGGACAAGCATACTCTAAGGCCTGTGGATGGGAAAAGAGCCTTGTCTACAATGGCAGATAAGAAGGAAGAATTGAGGATGGAGGAGAACAGGAAGTTCCAAAGCACATTAGCAGGTGGTATGGCAAGACCATGGCCCTAGGTGAGGGGTACTCCATGGCCCAAGACTCTCTTCCCATTACCACTGCCCTGGCCAGCCCAAGAGCAAGGCTGAGTGAATTGTTAGAAAAAAGGGGTGGGAATAGGAGAAGAGAGGAGGAAACAGTGGGGGGCACCATGCTCAGAACTCCTGGATTACCCATGTACCCCATATTTGCTATTTGTGCTTTCGTGGCCTCCTCTGCCCAGTGCAAAGGCAAGAGGCAGGTGAGAGCCATCAACTGAGGTGATGGCCAGAGCATTTGTGTCTCCCTGTCATCATGGCCGCTGTCCCACTTTTTGTCATGTCTGGCTCCAGTGCTGGCCATCTCTGACCTGCCTCACTGCTTCTGTATTCTTCATTTCCATTGTTATCATTGTTGTCATCGTTAACACCTGCCTCCATTTGGCACCTACACACCCTGCTCCCCAGCCAACTCTCCCTCCCTGGAGAATCCAAGTCCTGTCCATCCTTTTTCCTTTATACAAACTTTTCTCTCAGCCCATGTGTACTTTCCACTCTTTACCTGAAAAGTTTCATTCTTTCTTCCAAACACAGTTAGACTGCACCCTCCTTCATGAAGACTTCCCCATGCATTCAAGAAGAGTTAGTATCTCCCTCACTTAAATTCCAAAAATGATGGTAATCCCCACTCAACTCCAGCACAAGAGCTGCTCACACTCACTGAATGTTTGCCAGGACCCAGGTGCCATGGAGTTCTTTGTGTGAAGTTAGCCTTACAGTCAGACTGGGATGGTTCTATCACCATCACAGTCCCAGGCCACAAAGTGCATAAATGGAGAAGCCAGAATTCAAGCCCTGTGACCCTGCAGCCTTGCTGGGACACATTATGTTTCCTGTATGTTTGCCCACTGGGACACTTGTTCCCTTGTACCCTTCCCTGTGTCTCTGACTCTGCCCCACAGGCCTCAGTTGCTCAAAGCAGGAATTGGGTTTCTCATCTTTGGAATCACAAAATGCTACAGCAGATTCCCCAGAAGCAGAGCCTGAATAGTGATTCATAAGGTAGTTTATTGAGGAAGGGACCCCAAGAGAAACTATTTAAGAGAGTAAAGGAAGCAGTATAAGGCAGGGAGGAAACTAGGGAAGAGAGTGGTTTCAGAAGAATTCTAACCTGTGTCTGATGCCATGGGGAGCTCTAGAGTGTGCGCCCCAGCATGGAGTTTGTCCCACTCAGACCAGGAGACTGGTTGCTTGTCACAGTCACCTCCATCCATCATTCTGGGCCTACAGGTCACACCCTACAGGGAGGGACCACATAACTTCTCATGCAGCTCCCATCTGGCCAGGGCAGTCCTCCAGAGAGGAAAATACAGCCAGCATCTGCAGCACCTGGGGTGGGTGTGTCACACTGGTAAAGTACACCACCAGTGCCTGTCACAGTCATTAATGTGAAAACATATCAACCAGCATGGACAGGCCCTTTTTATCCATTCAGTGGCTGCTTTCACCCTCTGTGGTGAACACTCCCAGAATCCACCTCTACTGAATCAGTGAACTAGAAGTCATCATGTCTATTGCAAGGCTGCCCACTCCCACCATGTCCAGACCTCAGCTGCACAGACGTCAGTGGAGGGCAAACATCCACCACTCCATCTGCAAATCTCCTGGGAACTACAACACAGAATGTTAGCTGAAACACAAGCTTGTTCTTTGAGGCTTTATTCTGGCACAATCCTGCTTCCAGTGAAGGCAGAACAGGAAACAAGTGTGCTGGGGTTTTTAACTTGCAGCACAAAAGACTGTGTTGATCCTTACCCAACAGTTGAAAATAAAACATGAAAACTGCAGAGCCTGAGCCAGGGATGCAGATCAGCATGTGACTGACACACTGATTCTGTCATAGTTAAGGGGGTGTCTCTTCCTGGCTCCCCTAGTGATTCTGACCCAGGGTGCTCTGGCATTAGAACAATATTGATCTTCCTGTGTGCTGTGCGCTCACTCTTTTAAAAATAACGGAATCCAATCCTGTTGGGGTCAGTGTAACAGAAAAGCAATCATCTGTTCTTGAGGGTAAAATGAAATCTGATCCAAAAACTCTACCAACATTCTATTTCAATTTTTTTCAGAGCAGCTTTTCCAATTTTGATAACTTCAAACCTTCATTATGGTAAAGGTTTCGCTGTCTCCTGTGGCTCAGGCTGCTAGAGGCGAGGGCTCCATCTGCCCTCTCCTCAGTCTGTTTCCAAAGAGAGCTCCCGTTCCCAGTTGTCCAGGTCTTGTCAAATGAGGTGTTGTTTTTCCTCAGGTGTGCAGGTTCTCTACAGCTTGATATTTTCCCTTTACAAATATCCCCACATGCTTTTTCTTAATTCAGCACAATATCCCAGGGGGGTGCAAATGTTGGGTGAAGAATGCTATGACGTGGGGCAGCAACCTGGCAAAGTCTCCCTAGACATTTCCGCTGACCTGGGGTGATTTAATAAGTGTCCAGCATTGTCCTTTGCTGATTTTAGCCATCTCTGGCTGGTGAGGTGACCGTGATAACCCCATGCTAATTATCAGTTCCATCCTCAGTGTCATGCGGCTGTTTCTGGCAGCTCTTAAATCTTGTCTATTAGAATCACCTGGGAAGACATTTAAACATCTAACTCCCAGCCGCTACCTGAGACCTGCTGCATGACAATCTCCCCAAGGATGAGGTTCAGGAATCTTCATTTTAACAAGCTTTCCAGGAGATGTGTCAGTACCCAGCCCAACATGTGTGCTGTGCCCAGAATGGCATAGTTTCAGCCAGAGGTCAAGTCAACTAGAGACAACTGGTCTACAGCAAGCCAAATGGAAGCTTGTGAAAGACAGTGGAAAGAGTCTTCCACACTTTCTCTCACCCCAGGTTGGGATGGGTGTACAGACTAGCCAAACTACCCTCTGTGCTGTTTGACTGTTATTCAGCCACCTGCTCACCCACCCATTCATCCATCCATTCTGACAGTCAAACATTCGATGAGCTTGAACTCTACATAGAAGACCCTGTGCTTCTACCCTGTGCATAGAAGACCCTCTGGCCATAAAGAAGGAACACCCTAGATCCCACCCTCCCAGAGCTCAGAATCCTGTAGAGTCATAAGCCCAGCCACAGATGGTACTAGCCCAACGGTTTCCCAAAGAGAAAGTGAATAATCATCTTTTAAAAAGACCAGGCAGGGCTTAGTACAGAGCCTTTACCAGGCAAGAAAATAACAAATGCTGATTTTTTTTCCATTGTGTTGAATTTTCTAAATATGGTAGGTAACATAGACTTTCATTTATATTAATGATACAAATTTTTCCTATAAAATGAGCCTATTAGAAAGATTAACTGGCTTGGTGGTACATGCCTGTAGTCCCAACTTCTCAGGAGGCTAAGACAAGAAGATCACTTGAGTTTAGGAGTTTAAGGTTACAGTGGGTATGACAAAGCCATTACACTCCAGCTTAACTGACAGAGTGAGACCCTCTCTCAGTTAAAAGTAATAATAACAATAAAATAATAATAAGCCTATTAATGAATACCACAATGTGATATTACTATGTCCTTATTTGAATGGCTAAATTTTTAAAAACTGAATACCAAATGTGGATGAGAATGTGAACCAACCAGAACCCTCATACCCTGCAGGAAGTGGTTGTCTAAAATGGTACAACCATTTAGGAAAACTGTTCAGCAGTTCCCTGTAATGTTAAACATCTACTTGATGCATAGCCCCATAATTCCTTTTCTAGGAATCTACCCAAGGGGAATGAAAACAAATGTTGTACCCAAATGTTCATAGCAATTTTATTCATAGCATCCAAAAGATGGAAACAGTCTAGGTGTCCACCAACAGGAAGATGGATATACATCCATTAATAAAAAAAGAATAGACTGCTGTTCCACACAACATGGATGAACCTCCAAAACATTATACTGAACAAAAGAAATCAGACACAAAACAGTATATATTTCTAACTCCATTTCTATGAAATGTAGATAAATCTAACCTCCATTGATATAAAGCAGGTAAGTGTTTGCATAAGGGAACATTTTAGGATGATGGAAATATTCCGTAGGTTCATATGATGGTAGTTACATGGGTATGTGTGTTTGTAAAGACTCATTGAACTGTATGCTCATGATGAGTATGTTTGTGTGTGAATAATTATTCCCCAATAAAGCTGAATTCTTAGATGATACAGAAGATGGCAGAAATCATGAAGGTGGTATGATGCCTGAAATTTAGGAAATGGTTCTCCAGCGCACAGTAGTCAGTGGACCGTGTCCTAAAAGCCCATACAATGTTGTGATGCTTTCAAAAGAGGGAAGATTCCTTCAGGTGGGAAGATGGGACAGTGGTGGGAGCTTCATCTACTAGATCACATTTCTGCTGAGTCTCTGAGTGCATATGGGGCCAGAATTAATATACAAGTGAAATGGGCTGAAATTAATATCAAGGGCTTGAGATGGAAAGGGCTAGAGAGGAGTCCAGAAAAAGCCACATGCCCTGTGAGGAACAGGAAGAATGGGAGTGACCCCACTACCTGGACCATTCTAGCACTGGTCCTGCACTCTGGTTAGCTGGGGGCAGGACCGCTGGTAACACACTCATTCATGACCACGCCCCGCTGCTTTCTCCAGGCCAGGCTCTGCCACAGACACCATGTTAGTTATAACTCCCCAGCAAGTTCATAGCCTAGCAGGGATGGAAAAAGTAAGTGTGAGGGGGACAACCAGGAGATTGTGGATAATCAGAGGAGAGATGCTAGGCCCAGACTGGAAGGAAGTGGTCAGAAAACTTTTTAGGACCAAATGAAATCTTAGTTAAGATTTGAAGGCAAGACCAATCAAGGGCATAAGGAGGTCCCTTCTAGACCAGAGTGGTCTAGAATTTGGTGCTTAGCCTTTGATGGCCCATAGTCACCAGCTGACTTGTGAAAGATGGCGTCTCCTCTCATGTCTTGTAGGTTTGTGGCATTGCCAAAGAAGCCCTGCAGTGCCCCTCTGTCCCAGATGGAGTCCTTCCCAACAACCTCAGCAACTGCCAGCTCACCAACAGTCCTACCTGCAAGAGACTCCCCCGAGACTGATTTAAGTGATTTTGTTAAGTAAGTACAAATGCAAACCCAGCATGGATTTTTTTTTAATAGCATTCTTTTCTCTACACTGACTTACATTCTCAATTCTTATCACTCATTTGTTCATTCAGCCATTGACCAGATAACAGTTGAATGAAATCATCTATATGTAGACCCTGGACTATGTATCTGGGATAGGGAGCTAAAGATCATCTCTGCTCTCAGGAGGGCCTATCATCCCAAGCCCTTGGGGACTGAGCCCTTCCTATGGGTCCTCTCCCTGTGTCCAAGGTCTGTGCCAGGGTTAGGTTCCAAGTAGCAAGCCGTAGCAAACATATCCTCTCAGTAAAATGCTCCAGTAAAGGATAGACATTAACACTGAGCACTTCGGACACATCCAAGTTGTCCGAAGAACTGCTAGATCTTCCTAGTTCTTTTGTAAGTCAGACATGGGTATAATAGGCCAGGAATGAAGAGTTGAGCCCTACGGAAAATCAACCAGTTCCCTGGCCTGCCCTGCAATTTGGGGACAGAGGGCAACAGAGCACTGAGCAGCTGATCCTCTTGAGGAAAGTGTCCCTGCAATGAGAATGCCCCCTTACTCTTTGGGGTGTAGAGAAAGAGGAAGACTGCCAAGTGGGTGATTCTCTATGTTCCATTAACCCCCCAGGACTATCCTCGTGAGTGAAGACGTCAGGCCTGAAGAAAAAGAACTTGGAAAAGTGAAAACATCCTTTGGGATCTCAGATGTACGGTTTCCTTTCCCTGCAGAGGGTTGGCAAGTTGAGGGTCTTCCCCATAAAACAAAGGCAGAACCAGGGGCAGGGTGGCAAGCACAACACTGGGGTTCAGGTGAGATGAGGCCATGTACCTTTATCCACATCACTTCCAACTAAATACCCCCAGAGCCAACACCTCAGTGGGAGTCTGGGACACCTCAGCATACAGACCTTCTCCACAATGGAAGAGCTAATTATCTCTCAACCTTGGTGATCTTGTGCTCTTCCCAATCCCAGAATCAAGGCTATCAAAGGCAAAATGTTTTCCTTAATAATCTCATAACAGAAACAAAGGGAAGATAAGAGAGTTTTAAACTTATACCCTTAAACTCTCCTTCTAGAATAATGGCCTAAGAAAACCTTTGGAGATACAAAGATTTGCATACAAAGATGTTTGTTACAACACTTTTGGGAAAACAAAACATGGAAAAAATAATAAAAGATAAACTACTGTTTGTCCACAAGATGTACAGTCTTTTAAAACGATTTTATGTCAATAGTAGGAAAGAATGGGGTTGAATACGTAGGAACATGAATTGGCATAGTCTCTATGACATGCAACTTGGCAAATGCATCAAAATTTAAAATGCATAGTTCCTCTTCTAGAAAATTATTCTCCAGGTGCACCTTGGCATTTACATAAAGACATGGAACCATCTTGTACACTGTAGCTTTGTTTGTAAAAGTAAGAAAAATTGGAAACAACGTAATTCCATCAAGAGGAGACTGCTGGATAAACTAAATCACATTCTGCACAAGGCAATACTATGAATCCTTTTATAAAAAATGAGAGTTTATATTCTTTTTTTTTTTTAAGGGACAGAGTCTCACTTTGTTGCCCTTGGTAGAGTGCTGTGGCATCACAGCTCACAGCAACCTCCAGCTCTTGGGCTTAGGCGATTCTCTTGCCTCAGCCTTCCGAGTAGCTGAGACTCCAAGGTGCCCACCACAACACCCAGCTATTTTTTTGTTGCAGTGTGGCCAGGGCCGGGTTTGAACCTGCCACCCTCAGTATATGGGGCTGGCACCCTACCCACTGAGCCACAGGTGCTGCCCAAGAGTTTATATTCTAATTTGGCAAAATCTCTGATATATTAAGTAAAAAATACTAAGTACAAAATAAGTAGTATAGTGTGCTCCCATTTGTGTAAAGAAAAAAGCATATAAAAGCAACAATAAATATATGATTTGTACTATTCTAAGCTTTTTTTTAAAAAAATGCAGTTTTGGGCTGGGGCCAGGTTTGAACTCGCTACCTCCAACATATGGGGTCAGCGCCCTACTCCTTTGAACCACAGGCTTTTTTTAAACGTTAACTTGTTTACTTTTCCCAACAACCCTATGAAGTGGGTACTATTATCTTTGCCCTTTTACCAGTGAGAGGCCACGTCTGTCAGGCAGTGGAGCTGGAAGACTTGGCAGTCTGACCTGTTGGTAACCACTCTGTTATCTCTCAAGGAATTAAGTAGATACATTTGCTTATGCATGCAATATATCTGGAATATTAGCTTCGTGAAGGCAGGAACTTTTGTTTTTCAATTTTGTCCACTATTATATCCTCAGGGCTTAGAACTGGTTCTAGTAAGTCCTCAATAAATACTAGTTGAATAAACAGAATAACTAAATGGAACATACAAGAAACTGAACAGTGGTTCCCTAGGGAAGTGGGAGGACTGGGGAATAGGGATAGAAGTCTTTTTTATTTTTTTTTTTACCCTATGTCCTTTTGAATATTTCAAATTTGTATCAAGTGTGATCATCAATTTTTTTTGAATATTTTAAATGATGCTTGTGAAGATATTCAGTCATGCAGGAAGGTGGCACTTACAAAGTCAACTGGAAAATGAGAATATAGATCTATCTACTTGGTATATAAACACACATGTAATATATTTATCTATAGTATAACCTAATTTATTTTTAGTCTTTCTTTGGAAAGTTCCAAATTTTAAAAATTTTCTTAGAGTGATCATTGTCTTTTAAATGTTAATAGGTTCTTTTTTTCTTAAGACATTTATTATAATAAACTCAAGAATACAGAAAGATCAAAGCCAACATCCTCAAAATCCCACCGTAGAAAAATGCTACTGAAATTTCTAGTGAACAAGATCCAGGTGTCTCTGTTTGCGTCTGCAAATCTCTGAATGAATGTGCATATACTCATCTCCGCAGACATGTGAGCAGTATGTGATTTCACAGCAATGGAACTGCTGTTTCATTCAGACATGTGTTTGCAGGTTATTCACTGATACACTTTGCATCCTCCTCCTTGGATAGAGTTTCCATATGCCTCTCTCCCCACTGATGGGCATTTAGTTTGCTTCCAGAGCTTTGCTATTATAAATAACGCTACAGTGAACATTCTTATGCACGTATTTTGGTCACTTGCCCACTCACCTCCCCAGCATAAAAGGTACTATTTTATAATCATACGATGTGCTCCAATTTTGATGCAGAGAAGCACAGTGATGGTCCAGTATGAATGTTTGCTAGCTTTTCCTCACATCTTTAATTTCTAGGGATTAAAAACGAACTCTTCTGAAATAGAAAGAGTATATTCAAGCCACAGCCAAGTGGAGTTTCTGGAGTCTCTATTGATCTTTGAACAGGATGACATGATTTCCATTGGGATAGAAGAAGTAAGTAACACCTCAGGGGTCCTGATGTTACCAGATACTAGCTTTTCTGAGTATTTTCCCCACATCAAAAACATAAATCTCTCTAGAAGACTGTTACCAACTTTCATGTTTTCAGGGTGCTAAGGTAGTCACCTTCTATGGAATTAAGGAAGTTAAAGTCAGGAATTAATCTGTAAATTGACATAACTTTTACTTGCCCTTTACAGGCCCTCATCCTGATAGCTGCTCTCATACTGAACAACTCTCTCTGCAGGTATTTGACATTTTGCCCCTCTATGGAATGCTGCGGCCACACAGCAGCAACCAGATATCGTTTACCTTCTATGGGCACAGTAATATCATTGCACAGGCTAAAGCACTGTGCGAAGTAGAAGGAGGGCCCACCTACGAGATAATACTCAAGGGAGAGGCTTCCCTGATCAACTATTCCTTTGACACTAAGGAAATCAACTATGGATTACAGGTATTGCAAACCATCAGGTGGAAATTTTGTGGGTTTGGTTTAAACATCTTAAATGAATGTGCATTTATAGAGTAAAGATCATGCCTACAATCAGATTCAACCAACACCTATGGAGACATTCTCTACGGTGTTGACCAGAGAGAATTCTCTTGTTGTTGTTGTTGTTGCAGTTTGGCTGGGGCCAGGTTCAAACCTGCCACCCTCAGTATATGGGACCAGCACCCTACTCACTGAGCCACAGGTACCGCCCAAGAGAATTCTCTTTCTTTCCTTAGCTCCAGGGTCCTCTGGACAATTGGCTTTGGCTCATCTCTGAGTATGGTCTTTGAAGCAGCTAGTCCCTGCCCTACCTTGTCCTAAGGACCCCTGAAGTAGCCTCAGTTTATGGTTATTGGGCCTTCAAAACCAGCTGATGAATTATGTCAGCCAAATCCCAGGAAAAAGAATGTGCTTGCCTAGTTTACCTACGGTTCTCTGTTTAAATGGGAAAATTCATTCTAGAACATTCTAAACTCACATCTTCTATTTTTCTTACAAGATAGAACCCAGAAGGCAAGTTTTCTTAGTATAGAAAGCTTACTTTAAGATTTTCTAACGTAACTTCCTATGGTGAAGAAACTGCCCCCTCCATGGTCTTACCTACCCTAAATCAGCTAGAACAAAAACAAGAGCCAGGTTTCCAGTGACCAATGGTCCTCCTGCCCTTCTAGGCACCTTTTTGTGATGCTAAAAGGTGGCATCTGTATTGGGAGCAATGAATCCAGTGTCCGTGAGGCATGTTTGTTTGTTCCTTTGTTCCCCCTTATCAGGGTGGTAGCAGCATCCCAAAGGCAGTCACTCTTGTCTTTCTCCTCCTCTTAAGCTGTTTGACCGTGTCACGAAAAGGGAAATCATGCTCAAGAACATTGGGAAAGTTGGCTTCGAGTTCAAGGTTCTGAATGACCACCAGTCCTCCCCGGAAATCCTCTTCCCCGGAGTGCCACTAATCCTGCCTGTCTCTGTAAGTAAGCAATGGGAAGGGCCCAGTTCAAATCTGCAGCCACATGTCAGACACAGGCGAGCATTCACTGCCAGAATCGTGGGTGCGGCTTTTTCTTTTAATTAAAACTAAAGAACTCTCAGAAGCAAGAAAAAAATAACTAAATCCAGGCCACTTCTCTCATTTATTATACAAATATTTATCAAGTCCTGCATGAGTCTGTTTCCAGGGACCAGGGATATGGCAACCGACAAGGCAGAAACAAGCCGTGGAATTTTTTCCTTGATAATAAGACTAATTTATTTCCAGTGATGTCTTCACCTATCCCTTGTAACTCCCGAGGGCATCCTCCCCACTGACTACATCAAATAAAAGCAACTTTTTATTAGCAGGTGTGAAAACATCAGTAGACTGCAGTGAGCCAAATTGGCTTTAGAAGCAAATGGAGGAGGTGGTTCCCTGTTCATGCTCTGTTATCTACCAATTTTAAGGAACTTAGGCTGAATTTTTCTCATTATGAAAATAGCACATGATTGTTAGAGAAAAACCAGAAAACGTAGAAAAAGGACAAAGAATAAAGTTACAATTATCCCTAATCTTACAATCCAAAGATAATGAATGTCATTGCGATAGAGTCTGTTCTTCCCTTAATTATCACACACCTCTGGGTTTATTGCTGGTCTCCCTATTGTTCGTTGATCTGACTATGCCCCATTAATGCTACAACATTTTAATTGCTATAGTTTTAGAATACATCTTAGTATCTGTTAGATCAACTCTTCTTTAATTCTTCTTTCTCCAATTTGTCTTAGTTATTCTTTTGAATTTGCTTTTCAGTTTTTGCAAACTTTCTAAGCCTAATGTCTCCTTTTATTTTTTCTTAATTAATGATGAAAAAAATGGAAAACTATTCATTTGCCTGAGTAGACTGTTAGTTTCATCCCATGAATTTTAGAAAATTATAGATAAAAGAGTGGAAGTCAGTTGTGTATGTTTTATACATGTTACTATTTACTATTACTATTATAATTTTCTTTATTTTCTAAGTTGTCTAGAATTATAGTTTTATTTACAAGTATAATTTTACGATATATTTTCCTTTTCAAATTTTTGAATGATTGAGATTGTTTGTTAAAATGAGAGTTTTGTATCATGGTAGGAGAATATGCCCTCTAAATTCCTACTTAGTAAATTTATTAACATTTTTAGTGACCTAAATTGATTTTTAATACAAATAAATGTTTGGAAATAATGTTACCTGGGCTATAGAATGCAGATTATAATAAATTTCTATTAAATTAAGCTTAACCTGAATAATTATAGTAGTCAAATCTTTTTCTGTTTAATTTTTCTTTTCTTTTTTTTTCAGAGACAGAGTCTCACTTTGTTGCCCCCAGTAGAGCATGGTGGCATGATAGCTCATAGCAACCTCAAACTCCTGGGTTCAAGCAATCCTCTTGCCTCAGCCTCCCAAGTACCTGGGACTACAGGTGCCTGCCACAATGCCTGGCTATTTCTAGAGACAGGGTCTCACTCTAGCTCAGGCTGGTCTTAAACTTATATGGTCAGGCAATCCACTCACCTCAGCCTCCCAGAGTGCTGGGCTTACAAGCATGAGCCATCATGCCTGGCCTCTGTTTAACTTTTCTAAGACTAAAAATGGTATATGAAAAGTTTTGTTCATTTTGCTATTGTTTTCTATACACACATTGTATCTCTGTGTATTTCTCCTTTTCTAACCAGGTTTCCTATTATGAAACCAAATTCTTAGAATGAAAACAGATATTTACAGAGTTCAACAGTATACATGAATGTTTGAATGTATCACGGAGAAAAACTTCTCTACCAGAATTCTGTAAGAGAACTACAATGGTTGGAAAAATACATTGAGATAAGCGCTTGAATTAAAAGCTGAGACACACCGCCCCCACCCCTGGAGGTTGAGCATAAGAAGAACTGCTATGTGGCAAACAAGAGAATTTTGTGGGTTGTTCAGCATAGGAGTGAAGAGAAGAGAGAATGAGAGTGTGAGGGTGAATCGTGGAGATGACAGGATATGGGACACTTGGCAGTCTGACTCCACACTGTGCTCCCTTACATACATTCCATAAATATGTGAGCGTTCATAAAATGCTTCCTGGGAGTCAATGTCCATGAAACTTGGTGTCAAGGCTCAGTTCCCTGTACTAAAACAGGCAACATACACTTATAAGAAAGCCAAAGAGAGGAGACAGAGAAGTAAGGGCAGGAAGCAGTGGCTCTCTTATGAATTGTGGCAGTAACGTTTCACTATTGTAACTAGATTGGGGGTTTGAGATAAGTTTATTGACTTTATTGGGGTTAATGAACCCGCAGCGTATGCATATGTGTGTGTGTGTGTGAGAGAGAGAGAGAGAATGTGTTTAAATAAAATCTGGAGCTCAGCATCTATAGCTTAACAGCTAGGGCGCCAGCCATATACACTGGAGCTGGCGGCTTCAAATCCAGCCTGGACCTGCTAAACAACAAAGACAACTATAACCAAAAAATAGCTGGACATTGTGGCTGGCGCCTGTGGTCCTAGCTACTTGGGAGGCTGAGACAAGAGAATCACTTTAGCCCAAGAGTTTGAGGTTGCCATGAGCTATGACGCCACAGCACTCTACCCAGGGCAACAGCTTGAGACTCTGTCTCAAAAAAAAAAAAAAAAAGAATAAATAAATAAAATCTAGATAAACACGAATATATTATTATTATGTGTATACCTGCTCACTTCTGGTGATCTTTATAAAGTTTTTTCTCATCTCAATCTCTAATTTCTCTTCAAAGAATACACATTACTTATGACTTAAAAACATAATATGCTCAAAAAGTATAAAGAGCCATTCAAAATTGACTTTTAAAACATTTCCGAATAACTTGAACTTGCACTAGTAATTATTTCCCCAGTTCAGAATCTAGCCTCATTTGCCTTTTCTAACCATGCAATTCTCCCAGCTTTTATATTCTGATTACTTACCTAGAGGTTATATTTTGACTTTATAATTTTTTAAGTTGAATTCTATGACATTTTATGTATGCAAAAGAAATCTCTGTAACGTATTTGATTTAGAAAATGCTATTATAAAATGAACACTGTGACCTACAACCTGTCTTTAAATCCAGAAGATGACTAATCTATTTGTACTGTATTGTATCATGTATTGCCATGTATGCACTTGGTATGTGGAAACCCCCTGGGTGCCTCTTCTATCTCATGCCCCTGCTTGCTGGGAGTTACCCCTCAACCAGTAACCACCAGTCTGAACTCCATATTTATCATTTCCTTTTTAAGATTTTATTACAGGCTCGGCGCCTGTGGCTCAACTGGCTAAGGCGCCAGCCACGTACACCTAAGGTCGTGGGTTCGAACCCCCAGCCCGGGCCCGCCAAACAACAATGATGGCTGCAACCAAAAAATGGTGGGTGTTGTGGCAGGCGCCAGTGGTCCCAGCTACTTGGGAGGCGGAGGCAGGAGACTCACTTGAGCCCAGGAGTTGGAGGTTGCTGTGAGCTGTGATGCCATGGCACTTTACCCAGGGGGATAGCTTGAGGCTCTGTCTTGAAAAAAAAAAAAGATTTTATTACATACGCATATATGCCATCTTAAAATACTTTATTGATTTATCAAAAATTTTAAACCCCTACTATTTTTTCCCCCAGCATTTTTTTCCAATACTGAGCATAGGGTGGCAAACAAGATAGATAGATATACTTGCCCTCGTGGAGCTTTTGTTCTCTGAGATTTTCTTCATCTTGAGCTTTAGAAAAATGGCATCATTAAATGTTGTCTATGCAATTTGCTTTTCCTCCCCATATTGTGTTTCCGAGACTCATCCAGATTGTTGCACATGCTATAGTTCATTTATTTTCACTACTGAATAACAGACCCTTTCTAACTACTGGAAATTGAAAGTAAATTTCTATTTTCCAGTCAAAGCACATTTGCATTCCCCACCCCACCCCACCCCCGCCCCCCGCAGTTTGCCATTAGAAACAGCCGGGCCATAAATAGTCTTGTCCACGCTTCTGTCCACATGTGGGAGAGCAGAGCCTTCCTGGGGAGCTTTTCCAGGAGTGGGATTAAGGGTCACGGGCTGTGTTGTTCACCTTTACAAGGTGGTATGAAAACACCTTTTTAAGTGCTTATTCCCACTGCCATCCCCATCAGTTCCCTCTGATGCATATTCTCACCAAAATTGGTAAATTGTACCCATCTTGTAGTTTTTTTAAAAAATTCTATTATGATCTTAGTTTGTATTTACCTGATGACTTAGAAGGGTGAGCCTTTCTTACTGTTTTTCCTATCACTTCTCAGCCTTTTGGCTAAGATCAAGTGTATTTGTTTTTCCTCTTTTGTGAAGTGTCTGTTTATATGTGTGGCCTATTCTTCTCTTGTTTTCTGGTCATTTTCTTATTGTTTCATAGGAATGAATCTTGGGGGAGGTGTGTGATGGAGACATAATCAGCCTTTGGGATTATCTAGTCCACCAAACTCCCAAAGTCAAACTCCATTTGCAAATTTTAAAGTTCTGTCTGGTCTTTCTACTGCACAGGGTTTTATCAGTTCACATGAGGAGCAGGTGTTGAAGGTTTACTACTTACCTGGAGTACCTGAGATCTTTGAAAGAAGTTTCCAGATACAGATTGCCCACCTGAACCCAGAAAACATCACTCTGAGTGGAGAGGGAATCTTTCCCCGAATCTGCCTTGATCTCCCCAGGAACCTCAGAGGTATGACTACCCATTATAGCATTTTCCCCACCAGAAGACCCAAGATACAGTTTAGCTTCGCTTCTTTGAAGATTGATGGCTACTTACTTTGTTGGCTTGGAATTCCCTTCTTGTTCCCTTCAATGCTGATCCTCAACTTCAAAACCAAGTAACAAAAAAAGGCAAAAGTTGAATTTGACTTGGTGACCTAAGTCTAGTGAGACAAGATCTAGCCTATGGCAATCCTAAATTAAGACCCTGGCTATTATCAAGTTTTGCTATTATTGAGTTATTTACAGAGGGATGGGGAAATTTAGCTTCCAAAGACTTTTCCATCCTGTGTATGTCCCTTCTGGCCACAATCTCTCCCTGAGTTGTCCTTTCCCAGTAACACACTCACGGATGGCCACTGTAGAGGCCATGGAAGGCAGAGGCTGATGTACTTCTGGAAGTAGAATTCTCCAGATAAACTATACAGAAAGGCAACCAAGAGCCTGCCCCCTTATTTTTGGCATTACCCAGTGGGAGGACTAGCTTAGATCTTAATGGCTGGCTGCCCACGTGCCTAGCCAAGGATGATATACCTTCAGGACCAGGATGGTATTTTTATCTTGGCAGATCCTAAAGAACAGCTCTTTTCACCATAAACTCTGTCTAGCTCTTTCTTCCTGACATCAGGTAAAGAACAAAGGATCAAGGAAACCCCTCCCACCTCCCCTTTTCTCTTACCCATTCCCTGATCACTGACTCACCTGTTGGTGTGATCCATTGAATTCTAATTGCTGCCTGTATAATACACACATGTAACAGAACTTTTATCCCTAAATCTATAATTTTTTTAATGTTAATAGAAATAAAAGAAATTTCTAAACTATTAAAAACAAAACCCACTTTCCTTCCCACTTTACCCTAAGCTGAGACCCCATGTTTTAGATATAACTCGTGTTGCTCTGACCTTCTGACTCCCCTGCTCTTCCAATCCCTACAGGAAATGAAAAGTATGAAACCTTCTTGAATCAGGCTAAAAAAAACATAGAAAAAGAGTACAGTAAATATGAAACTCTCGATCACTTTGAGCTTGTAACTGAGGAAATAGCTGAGGATGAACCTACGGAGGTAAGATGAGCTCTGCCCTGCACAGAAGGAGTGCACAGAAGAAGAGTGTGTGCAAAGGCCCAGGGGCAGGAGGATCAGAAGGGAGAGGGATACAGTTAAGGCAAAGAAGTGGGGAGACAGGATAGGCAAAAGGAGCCCAAAGGGGAACAGCCACCGGCTGGACCTATTAGGGGTTTTGGACTTTATCTCGAAGACAACAGGAAGATACAAGAGTGTTTACACCCAAAGCCTGGTGGAATTGGTTATGCATCTCTAAAAGATTCTTCTGCTCTAAGTGGAGCTTTGAGGGGACAGAGACTTGGGTAGTTGAGACTAGATGTGGAAAGATCAGCTTTTTAAAAGCTGATGGAATGTTGCCGGTGGTGGAGGTATAGACAATGGTGATGACAGAGGGCCAGAAGAAGTGGGCAAATTCACTAAGTATTTCAGAGCTGGAATGGCCGGGATTAGGGATTGATTAGATATGGGACCAAAGCAGAGGTGACCTCCATGTGTCTTGCTTGGATAACAAAGTAAGGAGGAGGTGTTGAAGTAGGAAACCCAGGAGGGAAAGCAATTTGGGGTGGGAGGGGAAGGAAAGGGAATGAGTCCCTACAGATAAGACAGTTACTAAGTGTGAGATTTCTGTGCCTCTTCCAAGTGGAGCATCCAGTAGGGAGTTGGAGCCATGGCTGGGACCAATCGTACAGCACATAACCTTTGAGATGAGCTTTCCTCATTCAGCTTAATGCCCTTGAGATCCATTCAAGTTGTGCACATCAACTGTTCATTCCTTTTTTCTGCTGAGTTATTCCCTGGCATGGATGTATTCATTTGTTTGCTCTCCCCGAGTCCCTTCCCATGAAAATTTTAATACCACAAATATACTGTATATATATTTATGCGCCATGGCCCTTATGGAGGCCCACCAACCATCTAATATCTAACATATTTTCCACAGCCCCCAACAAGAACCAATGTTCACCCCTTTGGGGGGGGGGATACCATCCCCATTGAGAATGAATATTCTAGGAGAATTTGCTGACTTGCCTATCTCTCTTGCTCCAGTTAAGTGCTCATCTCCAGATGGAAATAGAACGACTTATAGTCCAGAACTATGCACTAGAACATCAGCAATCAATTATCCCCCATGGCAGTGACATCACCTCCTGCAGCAACTGGAATTTCCGCAAACTGATCAAGTGAGTGATCACGCTGGGGAGTAAAACTGTGCACAGGACCTCACACTCTCTCACTTTTGAGAAGCAGCCTTCCAGGTTTGTGAGTGGCTGGTAAGGAAAGCTTGTTCCTGTTGCAGAGTCCAGCTGCCAGAGTATATCCTGGACTTTGGCTACATTGTCCTTGGTGAGGTCCGGACCCACATCATCAAGATCACCAACACAAGTCACTTTCCAGTGTCCTTCCATGCAGTAAAGGGTTTCCTTCAAGACACAGGTAACCAGGCTGGGGAGACCCTTTCCTTTGTTGTTTCTAACAAGAAACCAATGGAGCAACATTTTTGTGTCTGCAGGGTTCATAAAAGAGTTGCTGAGCCATTCAGGGGTACTCCAAGTGTTCATCCTGCCCCGGAGAGGGCTCTATCTAGCGCAGCTTTTGTTTGCTGTTTCTCTTTCCCACAAAGGAATTTTGTCTTGTCCTCTTCTAGGATTCAGTACTGAGCTGGATCGTGTAAAGAATCTGCCTTATGGTGAAACAGAAACATTCGAAGTGAGATTTGACCCACTAGGGGCCAATCTTCCTGTTGGAAACAAAGAAGTCATGCTGCCCATCAAGGTATGAAGCACCTCTGGGCCCACCTGACACTCCAGGTCCCCGGCTTTGCCAGCTGGTCATGCCTTTGGGATGATCCAATTATTATGTCAGAGCTATGAGTCTTCTCCCAACCCCAGGCCACATGGTAACAGTAACAGCAATTTTATGCCCACTCTAGGTGGTTGGAGGGCCAACAGTTAACATCTGTCTCCAAGCCAATGTGATCATTCCTGCTATGACTCTGTCTTGTGAAAAAGTGGAGTTTGCCGCGATTCAGAGTGGACAGTGCCTGGTGGAAACTATTCAGCTTTCCAATCACCTCCAAGTTCCTTGTGAATGGTTTGTCCATACCGTAAAGGTTTCTGGCAAGGTAAATGAGTCGTGGCCCCTTGGTCCTCTTGGTCCCACTTTCCCTGTCACTGTTTCAGTCGATTGGTAAATATAGGCCTTGGTTCTCATGATTTTAATCTCCTGCTCAAAGACTTTTTTAGTGGCAACCATTGCCTCCTGAATAAAATCTGGGCTCTTGACCCAGCACCTGAGGCCCTATCAGATCATACTGTCAGCTCAGATGTCTGTGTACCTCTGATATCTACTGATTCCTTGACACCTGAGACATACTTGGGAAATGCACGTCATTGAGAGTGGAAGATGAAATGGGTCCATTCTCCATAGGAGATAATCTAATTATCTGATATTTATAAACCAGCTGGATAAACACATGCCAAAGTACTTAAGACGGAAGATACGTGCTGAATTAAAGCCAAAGACACGGATCTTTGAGATCCAGCCCACGTCTGGAGTCTTGGATCCTGGAGAACGGTCCAACGTGCAAGTGAAATTCATGCCAAAGGAAGAGGTGAGCTTTACAGAAACGGGACTACATTTAGAGTCTCTGGATCTTGAGCTTTGCTCAAAGTCCATGCTTGTTTGGGTCTCACAGGAAGCTTTGAGTGACTTGGGCCTTGCTATTCTGCATATGGCATCTCACGCACTTGCTGGTTCCCATGGGCGCTGTGTGGCCTGGCGGTCTGCAGCCAGCAGACCTGGGTGAGAAGCCTTACTGCCTCTACACATACAGGCCATGTTCTTGAACAAATCACTCAGCTTCACTAAGCCTCAGTTTTCTCAAAGATGATATAAAATTTACATTACATATCAAAAATCCCTTTTGCAATTGTGAAATCCAATAAGCTCCAAAAGCAGGGAGATGGGAGAGGTTTCCTAAATTTCACACAACTTCGTTTTCAGAATGAAACATTGCAACTGCAAAAATACTAATGTGTTTTATTACTGGGGACCAGCAGTGACCCTGCTGAGAGTTTTAGGTAGCACAGGGTATGTGCACTGTTTTTACCTTTATAAAAATCTGAATTTACAAGCATCTGGCCCCTGGGTTTCAGTTCTATCAGTTACCTGTAATAACTACCCCCAGGGTCATTTTAAAGATTAAATACACAGCATTGAATAAAATATACCCGGCATACTGCTCAATGTGTAGTGTGTCTTGATAGCTATTAACTGCCAGCATCAGTAGTCGTGGAAAGTACTTGCTGGTGGGTAGGCTCCCCTGAGCCTCAAACATTTCTTTTTTAACCACCACAAGCACAAAGTTATTCCTGACCAAGAACAGAGTAAAAGTAATAAAATTGTGGAACCGAGAGACTCTCAAGACATTGCACTGTAAAGACTTTTATTCAAAGCCCTGAGCATTTGGGATGTTTTCCTCTATTTTGTTATTTTGAAAGAAAAATTGATGTGCATTTTATAGACTACCTGGTGTTAGCTCCCATTTTCCTGGTAATGGCTTTGAGGAAATGCTTAAAAATCTCCAGTGGAAAAGAAGAAAAGTCAATGACTTTATATCTCATGCTAAAATAAAACCCATGTTTCTAATCGTTATCAAAATCTCTCAAACCCTTTTAAAAGAATATTAGTAACATGTTTGTCTGCCGGTTTACTCAAGTTTTGGGATTTTTTTCCAGTACCTAATGAGGGAAATATCAGTGAGATAGTTTTTAAGAAATAGATATGTTAAGACAGTTCCATAAATGTTGAGTTTTCACTGGTCAAAGTTAAAAAAAAGAATGTTTCCAACAAGGCTCAGCACCCGTAGCACAGTGGTTTCAGTGCTGGCCACATACACCAAGGCTCACGGGTTCAAACCCGGCCTGGGCCAGCTAAACAACAATGACAACTGCAACAACTACAACAAAAATAGCCAGGCATTATGGCAGGGGCTTATAGTCCCATCTACTTGGGAAGCTGAGGCAAGAGAATCTCTTAAGCCCAAGAGTTTGAGATTGCTATGAGCTGTGATGCCATAGCACTCTACCAAGGGCCACATAGTAAGACTCTGTCTCAAAAAAAAAAAAAAATGTTTCCAACAACAGAAAGAGGATTATTCACTGTATACAAGGAATTGATTATCCCTGCAACTTACCCAATCCAGTCCTGTATCTCTATTAGTATCAGAGAAGTCACTGATGTCCATGCTAACAGTTCTTAGACATTATCACATGTGTTCAGAACACTTTGCTAGAAAACAAAGACATGGATGAAATGTTTTAGAAAGCAATTAAAATGTAGAAGTTTGGGCCATATGGTGCTAAGCCCATAGCCATATAAAAATCCTTCTTAGCCAGTAATTTATTCTCTTATTAGGTCCAGCTAAGACAGGAGAAATTCTTCAAATTGTATTGCCACTCAGGACCCCCAAACCATGAGCCTAAGTGTATCAGAATGACCTAGAAATCTAGTTAAAAAGGCAGAATCCTGGGCGGTGCCTATGGCTCAAAGGAGTAGGGCGCCGGCCCCATATGCTGGAGGTGGTGGGTTCAAACCCAGCCCCAGCTAAAAACTGCAAAAAAAAAAAAAAAAACCAGAATCCTTAGCTTTACTCTGCCCCTGCTCAGTCAGGATCTCTAGGGATCAGCCCTGTGGAGTTGTATGTTTAATATTATGTCATTTCCCCCAATAAAATCATATCAGGAACACCTGAATAGAAAGCAGATTTTTATACCATTTTGAGAAAACTTGTTAGTTATGGTATCATTATCCACTGGTCCCTGGTTATAATTACACCCCGTGAATGGAATGCCTTAGCTCTGGCTTTCTGCCAGAATTGGGAATGCCAAGGGAATATACAAAGTACACGCTTCAGAATCATTCCTCCCCAGGAACAAAGGAGCTAGGGTATTTATACAGCAACTCGTGAGGGTCATTGCTTGAGAACAGCTCCCAGGTGCTACTTCCTTGGCACTTCTGTCCTGCTGTCCCCTGCTCACGAGCAGCAAGGCCCATGAAATGAGAGCCTTCAGGCCTAGGGCCACAGATAGAGGCAGCTGGGAGTCTGAGCACACTGGAAGGTCTGAGGGACATTGGGGTGACACTCAGAAAGCTTACCACAAGTGACAAAGCACTGGGTACAATGTCTGGCATGCTAGATACTGTGTATAGGAGTAATGTAAATCACTCCTGTGCAGCTTTATAAGAAAATTCTCTCCTAATCTAAACAGATAAGTTTTTCTTCTCAGTGTGTTCAGTTTTATGTGGCATGTAATAGAAAAAAAAAACCTAATGCTTGTTTGGTTTTTATGTTTTCCAGAAATTCTACAGCCAAAATCTCGTGTTCCAGATTGCCCAGAATGCTCAGAAGCTTACGCTGATGGCACAAGGGCAAGGTCTGGAGCCACGCCTGGAATTTAGTCCTTCAGTTCTGGAGCTGGGGCCACTGCTGCCTTTTGCACCTGGAGACGAGGCAGAGGTGATAGTGAAGAATCCCTGCAACTTCCCCATTGAGTTTTACTCCTTAGAATTTGACCAGCAGTATCTCACAGAAGAAAAGGTGAGCAGAGGCCAAAACCCAGCTCCATTTTCCTATGTGTGCTAGGCCCAGCCGTGTATTCACACTCTGCTCTCTGTGTGAAGAAGCTTCCTTCTGACATTTCCCCTTGAACCCTTCCTTGTCAATTGAATGATCATTTCTCTGTAGCTTTTTCTAACCAACCCTGTTTGACATGAGCAGAATTCAGTGCTGCTTGGTGATTCCATTATACATTGTAAACAACTAATTGAAAAACTAATGCACGTTCAAGGTTAAAATTCAAACAGTAAAGAGCTGTAGGCAAGCAACTTACCTATATCATCATATTTGAAGTAGAGTTCCTTGTAGACTGCGTGCAATTGGGTAGTTTTTTGAAATAAGCTCCCCAATCTGTCTTTAGTTGTTGTATTCAGACCATTTACATTTAATGTAATTGTTGATATGTTAGTGCTTAAGTCTGCCATTTTATTGGTTTTTGTTCTGTTTACTTTTTTCTGCCTCCCTGTTGGTTGCTTCAACATTATTTAGAATTCCATTTTTATTTGCCTGGAGTGTTTTTGAATGTACCTCTTTGTATAGCTTCTTTAGTTATTTCTTATAGCTATTATGTTACGTATGCATAGCATTATAATCAACTAGTCTTGACACTTTACCAGTAGTAGTGTAATTCAACCTTTCCTCCCTTTGTCTCCCTTTATCCTTCCTATTTTTTAATACAACCATCTTAAATATTTTTGTATTACAATTGTCAAACATAAACTAGAAAACTCCAAAGAAGGAAAATGAATTATATCTACCTTTTTACTCTTTCTGTTCTTTCTTCCTTTCTGATATTCCAAAGTTTCTTCTAATGTTTATTTTCTTTCTGTTTAGAGAGCTACCATTAGCTATTCTTTTAGTGCAGGTCTGCTGATAATTTTTTTTTTTTTTTTTAGTTTTTCTTCATCTGAGCATGCATGTCTTGATCTCCCCTTTATTCTTGAAGGATTTTTTTCCACTGGCTATAGAATTCTGCCTAAAAGTTCTTTCAGTCCTGGCCTCTCTAGCCTGATGAGAAATCCAGTATTATTTGAACTGCTTTTACTCTATAGGTAACATTTCTTGTCTCGCTCTCCACTTTTAAGAATCTTTCTATGCCTTAGTTCACAGAAGTTTGACGACAATGTGTCTTTCTTTTGGTTTATTTGGTTTGGGATTTGCTCACTTTCTTAAATCTATAGGTTTTTATTTTTAGTCTTTTTCCCAACTTGGAAAGTTTTCAATCAGTTTTTTTTAATATTTTCATTTCAAAATATGAAGGGAGTACAGATGTTTTTGCTTCATGGCTTGAGTCAGGGCAATAGGCGTGCCTACCACCTGAATGGTGTTCACCGTACCCGTTAGGTGGGTTTTTACCCTTCCCTTTCCCCTCCTCCCCGCTGTTTGATTTCCTGACTTTTACTTTCCTCTGTGTACTTGTGTGCCTCTTAGTTAGTTCCAATTTATTAGACAGTATAGATGGTGTTTGTTTTTTCATTCTTGAGATTCTACTTAGGATAGTAATCTCTAGTTCCTTCCAAATTACTGCAAAAGGCATTAATGCATCCTTTTTTATGGCCAAAGATTTATTTAAGACTCTTTCAACCTCACATTCTTTCTCTTCTCCTCCCAGAACTCAAATTACACTAATGTTAGATCTTTTGTATAGTTTCACAGTTCCCTAAATTAATTTTTTTTTTGAGACAGAATCTCAAGCTATAACTCTGGGTAGAGTGCCATGGCATCATAACTCACAACAGCCTCCAGCTCAGGCTCAAGCTATCTGTTGCTTCAGATTTTCTATTTTTAGGGTCTTGATTTTGTTCAGGCTGGTCTTGAACTCATGAGCTCAAGTAGTCCACCCACCTTGGCCTCCCAGAGTGCTAGGATTACAAGCATGAGCCACTGCACCCAGCCCCCTAAATTAATTTTTTTAGAATTTTTTAGTCTATTTCTTTTGCTGTTCAGATTAAGTCATTTCTACCATTTCATCTTCAAATTCATTCATTCTTTCCTCTGTCTCTTCTATTCTGCTGTTGAACTCCTCCACTGAGTTTTTTTATTTTGGTAAATATATTTTTCAGTTCTAAAATTGTTATATGGTTCTTTTTCATATCTTGTGTTTCTTTGCCAAGACTCTATAAATTTGTTTCAAGTATATTCATGATTGTTCATTAAAGCATTTTTATGATGAGTGCTTTAGAATCTTTGCAAGATAATTCTAGTATCCCTGTTATCTTAGCGTTGCTGTGTATTCATTTTCTTTTCTAATTCAAGCTGAAATTGTCATGGTTATTAGTATGATAAAGGATTTTCAGTTAAATTTTCTATTTTAGCTGGCCTTCTCTGACATTGCTTGGGCAAGGAGGAGGGGAATTGGCTTCTTACTGCCAGGTGGGAGTAATAGTCCAGATCCCTCTTTAGCTTTCTTTGACAATAACAGGAGGGGCTCCTCATTACTGCTGGGCAGGAGTGGTATCTCTGGCTCCCCACAAGGCCTCCACTGACACCTCCTTGGCTGGGAAGGGCACAAGAGTCTCACTACTGACCTCTACTGACTCTGCATGGGGGATGGAGGAGTTGTGGTACTTCCTAGGACCACTGGGTGGTGGTAAAATCTCTGACTTTCTACTAGGCCTTATCTGACACCACCCAGCAGAGAGGAGAAGGGGGCACCTCTTTACCACCAGATGGAGGTGGAAATCCAGGCTCCCCACATGACCTTTACTGATAGGTTTGTGGGGAGGTGAGGTCTCATTACCCACGGCCAAGGAAAATAGTCCTAAGATATCCCAGACTCAACAGGTCCATTTCCAGCCCAGAACTGGATCTACGCTAATTTTAGATTTTTTGTATAGTCTCACAGTTCCCTAAATTAATTTTTTTTAACAATACAATCATTTCTCTGGTGGTCTCTGCTTCCTTTTAGTAGGAAATGGTATTTAGAGATCAGAGTCTGGACCACTGAGTTGTGACTCCTTCTAAGTCTTTTTAGTAGACAGAATTAGGAAATACTGTATTGAAGAGAGAAAAAAAATCTTAATGCATAATGATGTTTCAGACTCCAATTTCAGATACAAATATTTTATCTAAATTCTTTGATATTTAGTCATTTCTGTTTTAAAAATCTTGGATATTGGGTGGCATCTGTGGCTCAAAAGAATAGGGCACAGGCCCCATATGCCAGAGGTGGTGAGTTCAAAGTCAGCCCCAGCCAAAAAAAAAAAAACCTTAGATATTAGCTTACATATCAATTTGTTTTATAAAATATACATTTAATTGTTTCACGTATCAATACCAATATTCCTATTAACAATAAGACCACCGAGTCTTGTTATCCACAAGCACGGTACAGCCTCCATGTTGTGTACCAGCTGCTCTTCCAGATCCACGTCTCACACTCCCACCCTGGTCTCCTGCCTTGAACTATACCACCTTTATCCAATATCCTTAGAGCCCTACTCCTTAGAAATGGCTTCTCAATTCTCTACTTTGAGTAATGGGCTCTAAAGGTATTGGATAAAGATGGTATAGTAATCTCTTTTTCCCTCGTCCCTCCCCACCCTATAATTTAAAATGATATTCTTTTACTTCCGGTTAATGCCTACTAGATAATCATCTCATGTACACTTCCTCCATACTTTTCAATTGGTATTTTATCAATATTTTTGGAGCTCATGGTGTTCAGGTATCCGAACTTAATTTCCATCGTGGAATCAGTGCTACACCCTCATAAGCAATGCCCAACACCAATCCTTACAGTGAAGCTCTTCCTGTCATTTCTGGGTTGTCTAAAACTCATTCTCTAATGGATTCCTCAGGAAGGGATCATGGTAATAGTATTCCCTGAGTACTCACATGATCATAGTATTCCCTGAGTACTCACATGATCATAACTGTTTATCTATGGTTTTTGAGAATCAGTTTGATTGGATACAGTATCTATCCTTGGTTCAAATTTTCTTTGCTTGAGTATCTTACATGTGTTGCTCAATTGTTTTCTCCTAAGTCATTGCTGTTCATGGAGTCTGATGCTGTATTCGTTACCTCTTGCTGTATAACAAAGTATTCCAAAATTTAGCAATTTGAAACAAATTTGTCATCCTTTGGTCTCTGAGGGTCAGGAATTTGAGAATGGCTTAGCTCAGGTGGCTCTGCTTCCTCTGGACCCTACCTCACTCAGTTGTGGCATCTTCTATGTCCTTTACTCCAGTATGTACCCTCTGCCTGCTTTAGAGGCCAGAAAAACTCTCAGTTTTTCTTAAAATGGGAATCTGCCCTATGGAAGGGCATCTTTTTCATGGGTATTTATGAGATCCTTAATGGCTTATGTTGGCACAGCTCCCTCTGCTGAGGGTCAGGATCCACAGAAGCACAGTCTGAGTAAGACTGAGGTTTACCTGTGGGAGGTTTACTGAGAGCACACTCAGGAGCACACCTGTGAAGAGAAGGAAACCAACGGGGCAGAGAGGGACGAGCTGTGATGACATTGCAACACAGACTTCAGCTGATCCAAAGGGGAGCTTGGGAGCTGGGTCAGCCCTTCAGATTGCCCCAGCTGCTACAAGTTGGCCAGGACTTTGTACCCCTATCTCGTCCAATCCTTGGCACATTCCTTCCTCCCACCTCTGATTTGCCCTGCCACCTCTGTCCTGTAGCAAAGTTCCATACATGAATGGGTGGATTCTGAGCTCATTTGTCTCTCCCAACGTCAGTCCCACTCTATTCCTGCAGCTTCATAGGAAGTCCTGGCGTCTGACAGGGCAATCCTCTCCCTGCATTCTTCTCCATTAGGTTTTTAATGTTGGCTTTTTCCTGTAAATTTCAGAAAAATCTGATTAGCAATGGTTTTCAAAAAACTAAAAATGGTGATCCTGGAGAAGAATTGCCTACCAAAACAGACTTTCACACCAATAAATCAGGTTGTGAAGGAAGTGAATGCTTTCTAGAACTTCATTTTACTGTGTCTTATAAATATATATACACATTAGGATTGCCAGATTTAGGGAAAAAAAACAAGCTGCCAACCTAAATTTGAATTTTGAATAAATAACAAATACCTTTCTTTAGTACAATTATGTCCCAGGGACATAATTGTACTAAAGAAAAGTATTTCTTATTTCCCTGAAATTCAAACTTAACTAGGCATCCTGTATTTTATTATATCTTATCACTCCAATATACATTCACATACACACACACTAAATACCATTTTTCACGAACCCTCTATTTATGAGACAACAACCTTGTTTAGTGTAATATTACTAACCACAATATTTTTTAAGAATGTGTCACTCAAAGTACACAATACAGTTCTGTACTTCTATCATAGAAAAAAATGAAATAGAAAGAGAATATTATGTTATTTTTTTTCTTTTTTTAATTAAATCATCACTGTGTACATTAATGCAGTCATGGGGTACAATGTGCTGGTTTTATATACAATTTGAAATATTTTTATCAAACTGGTTAACATAGCCTTCATGGCATTTTCTTAGTTATTGTGACTATATGTTATTTTTAAAACAAGGAGAAAATTCCTTTCCACATGTGAAACACACAGGCTGAAATAGAGCAAAATAAAGATCCCGTATCCCCACACGTTCAGAGCTCAGCCCTGCTTCTTAGACCTCGCCAAAGTATTTCTGCAAGTCTCAGCCTCAGATAGGAGTTTTGTAAGGTCACCTAGTGCTACCAGGAGGATCCTTCTGGTAAGATGGACAGCGGTTCCTATTCTCCCCTTGCACAGATCTTGCGAAAGCTAAAGGGTTATGACTCCTACAACACCATCCTGCTGCCTCCCCGCAACCCCGGGGAGAAGCTGCCCCCAGAGGTGTATGAGTACTTCAAGGAGATAAAGAGGTCAAGAGAGGAACAGATGAAGGCGAAATTTCTGGAGAATCTGACTCAGGATAATGGTGAGAACTCAACATGGGGAACCATGGCCAAAGCACTGCCCCAGCCCCTTTGAATCACTTACCCCTGCTGTGTACCTGCCAAATGCCCAGTAGAGGCCAGCTGCCTTGTGTATTTTATTTCTAATTCTTACAAAATAGGTCCTGTTATGCCCCTTTCCTGGATGCAGAGGCTGGAACACATTCTGCTTTCAATAGAATCCAGTAGGGAATTAAGTCTTAAAAACAGCTGGTATAGATGATGGGAGACGTGCTGGACTCTGCTGGGGGCTTTGCAGACAGATGGGAAACTGCAGCGAACAGGAGGCAAGGTCCACAGACTCAGGATTCCAGCCCAGGGCTTTCTGATTCCAGAGTCTGTGCCGGTAACCACTATGCTCCACTGCCGCCTGTGGGTGTGCTGGGGAAATGCCCCTCAGAGGGGCACTGAGCTCTCATAATCACACCCTTTATAGCCCAGCAGCCCCAAGTTGTCCCCTCATCTGCCAGGGTCTCTCTTATATGCCTGAGAGGGAAGGTTCCTGGCTGGTGCTGGGACTGTGTGGCTTTTCTCTGCCCTCTTTCTGGAAACGTGCCTCCCTCTTCTTTCTTGCTGTCTTCTGTAGAACAGTCATCACATGGCTAATTATTTCCTTCATACCTGCCTCTCCCACTAGCCAAGCACCCCCATAAAGGCAGTGATCTCATATTCCCCACTTGTAAGTCCAGGGTGTGGAACGAGGGCTGATACATGACAGTGCCTGGTGAACAGTGCTAGAGGAGCGAGGGCATTAAAGATCAAATGGAGTCCTTTCTCCTATCCTTGGGAGTCTCACTATCTCTCAAGGAAAGAGAAGCTAATCAGAAAATACTGGTTTGGCCTAAACAGAGAAGATAAGAGAAGCACACTGCATCCCACCCATTCTCCTATCTTGTTCCTTGAGCACTGTACTAGTTTGCTAGGGCTGCCATACAGATACCACAGACTGGCTGGTTTAACCAACAGGAATTCTGTTTCTCACAATCCTGGAGGCCAGAAGTCCAAGATCAAGATGTCAATAGAGCTGTCTTTATCTGAAGCCCTTCTTCTGACAGATGGCTGCCCTCTCCCTCAGTCTTCCCTCTGTGTATGCCTATATTCTAATCTCCTCTCCTATAAAGACACCAGTCCCCTTGGATGGGAACCCACCCATATGACCTCATTTTACCTTACTTACTTTTTTCTGGCCCTATCTCCAAATAGTCCCATTCTGCCATGCTGGAGCATTAGGATTTCAACATGTGAATTAGAAGGGGATGGGATACAAGTAAGCCCATAACAGGCATTCGCTGTGTTGCCAAGCACTGAGCTAAAATGCTGGAGAAAGAGTCTCTGACACGAGGCCACTGCCTTTGATTCAGGAAGGAGGTGGGGGAAAGATACTTAAAGTCAGAGGGACAGGCCAGTGGCATAAGACAATGGGCTGCACAGGGCTTCATAAAGGACCTTGTAAGGACAGAGAAGGGCCTCATTGATCTCATGTCCTTGCACATCGTGGTTGTGTGTTCACTTTTCCTTTTGTTCCAATGGATGATGGTCTAGAGCCAGGACCAGTTGGTCTCGAGGGACCCCCGGAAGGCTCACACCCTGCTTCTCACCAGCACTGCCCTGAACATCCCCCCCACCCCCCGCTGCTCTCATGCTGTACACGGTCCATCCCCATTCCCCTGACCGCATCCAGGGAAGGCCTGCAGCCCCCAGCACATTCCACCATTCACGAGAGAGCTGTAGCCTCTCAGGCTCAGATCCAAATTCTAAACAAAGAGGGGGTGGCCTTGTGCAGTCACAGCCCTCTGCATCCCTAAAATACTATGGACTAGGGACAATGAGGAGGTGTTGGGCCCACCGACTGGTGGCTGTTCCTAACAACGATGTGGGGAAAGTTCATGATTGAATGAAAAATGAAAGGGGGACGCAGACTACAATTCAGCACATACAAAATGACCTCAAGCTTAGTTGTGAAAAATTAAAAATTAGTCAGAGAGGTATGAAATTTAGGGTAATTCCTCCGTTACCATTTCTTCATCTAGCCCTATCCTTATTTACAGCTAAATTTTATCATTGGAGACTCTTTTGAATTTTCCCAATTTCCTGAGCAAATGCATAATTTGGGTAGTTAAACAAAATTTAGGGCGGAGAAATATGCAGAGAAACATATAAAAGCCCACTGACTGCGATACTGGTGTGTTGGGGTTGGGTAGTGCAGGACCACGGAGCCAGAATAGTCATGCTCCTCTGTCTTCCTTTCCTTTTCTGCCCCCATTTCCCTTGTGCCCTCCCAACTCTTCCCTCTTCCCTTTGCTCCCGCAGAAGATGAAGATTTTACCACGTCAGATCAGGGAACCTCTGTGAGCACAAAGAGGACATCACTCAGCCAAGGGATCTCTGCCACATCCAACCTGGAGCACATCCCTGTTCCTTTCGTCGACTCTAAGACCTACCCTGATGACGATGAGGATGAGGAGAGCGTGGAAAAATTAATGTTTCAAAGTAAACAAGCATTTTAATCTTTGGTACCAGTTATCTCTAAGCAGAAATGGGAAATCTATTTGGTAGATTTCCAAATAAATTTGGAATAAATTGTTGCCTTTCTCCATAAAGTGCCTCCCGCTTCCCACCCCCAACCCCACACCTGCCCTCTGGAGGAGCACTTGTCCCCCCGACTCTCACTAGGATACAAGCATGGTGACCTGCTGATAAGCTCAGAATATGACATTCTTGCCACCATATGTACATTTTAGCTAAATTAAGTGTGAATCTGAAGGCCTGAATCTTCAGTGCTAAAATTCCAGCAGACTGGGAGGTGTTTAGAGAAACATTTCAGAGGGCAGGAGGCATTCTTCCCAGGGTGCCCCCAGTTGCACCATTAGGAAAACCTCCTCTTGACCTTGCCAGCACGGTGGGCCCATTTTCTGGCAATTATTTTCCCTGAGTTATACAAGATATTGAAACTATATTTACAAAATTGGATTCCACAAAAGTGGGTTCACAGGGGCCATTTGTTTGCCGGTCAGTAAACCATAATCAAGTATAAGAGACCTTGTCATGTGCTCCCCTCAGGAAATAGGAATCATGAGCAAGACTGATGAGATCTTTAAAGAGTTTGGTTAAGTTGTCATCCTTTGCCCTGGTCAACCAGGAGAGCAAATTAAGGCAGGAGAACCTGATGGCACAACTGGGATTAAAGATGGAAATTCCCAGCTCCTTGCCTTGTATTTAATCCTCCCTGGCTCTACTGACCCAAGTGGCTCCTTCTTTCTCATGGCAGCCTTCCCACCCACACAGCCTGGCTCTGCTCTCCCTGCCTGGGCCCTCTGAGAGGCAACCCCACCGCAGTGCTTACACTGGGTAAACCTGGGAGGCATCTAAATGCCCATCAACAGTTAAATTATGATGAAGCACACAGTAGGAGTTATTTAGCAGCTATTTCAAAAGAATGAGCTAGAGTTGTATCTTAGTAAATAGATGTCCAAGATAAATTATATTAAAAAAGCAAGTTACAGAACAAAATTTAAAGTATGAGCCTGGTCTTGTATTGTGACATGGAATGTGTTTGGGGTCACTGTGTGTACTTGGCTGCACACCACTCTGCATCCTGTATGTATTGCTTTTTTTGATTACAGACATTTCTCTAGGCCAATACTTTTTATCCAAATCAACATGTGATAAACTTTTCCCATAAAAGACCAAACAGTAAATATTTTGGACTTTGTGAGCCATATAGTCTGTGCCGCAAGCCTTTGTAGCATGGAAGTAGCCAAAGATAATATGTCATCAAAGGGGTGTGGCTGTGTTCCAATAAAACTTTATTTACAAAAACACATCCCAGGACAGATTTGGCCTATGGACTATAGTTTACCAGTCTGTGATATCTAAGTCATGATTTTAATCACTACTGTGTATTGACCCCTTAACATTTCCCTTAATGTTGCAAATTCAGCTAGTTCCTAACATTTCCCCACCATAAGTAGTCTCTTTCCACAACTGCCCTTTCTTTTCTTCAGCAAAAGATATTCCCCAAAATAGAATTAAAGTCAAAGAGTATTTTTGTTTTCATATCTTAGTAACTACAGACAAATTATTAGCCCAAAAGGGCATTCTCATACACAACAAATAGGCCAGGACTGCTGCAACATTTGCTGTTTTAAAACAGTGGTATTGGGTGGCACCTGTGGCTCAAAAGGGTAGGGTGCCAGCCCCATATGCCAGAGGTGGTAGGTTCAAACTCAGCCGCAGCCAAAAAAAATAAAAACGGTGGTATTTAAAAAGAAAAACTCGTTCCTATTTCTACCAGTACCCCTGTAAAGTCTTGTTATATACACACATGCACTCACTTGTGCAGACACACATTTTTTTTCTTTTTTGTGAGTCACTCTGTTGCCCGGGGTAAAGTGCCGTGGCATCATCATAGCCCACAACAACCTCAAACCTCAGCCTTTCATGTAACTGAAATTACAACCACACCTGGCTATTTTGAGGTTTTTATTTCTATTTTAGTAGAGATGGGTCTCGCTCTTGCTCAGGCTGGTCTCAAACTCCTAAGCTCAGGTGATCCCCTTGCCTTGGCCTCTCAGATTATAGGCATGAGCCACTGTGCCCAGCCCATACACACATATTTTTAACTTACAGCTGACAAGATTCAGAGCTTGGATAGCCAATCTGCCGAAGAAGTTGGAGAGGTTGAAAACAACCCAGTGAGCAGGGCAATCGCTCGCCACCTGGGCATCGACATCTCTGCAGAAGGCCGCTTGGCCAAGAACCAGAAAGGCATCGCCATTATCATCCATGGGACGCCCCTGTCAGGTATGCGACAATTCTCGAGGGAGGTTAAGTCAGGGGTTCCACATCATCTCCATAAACTCTGTCGCTTTCAGGGTGGCAACATCACATCAGTTGTGTGGTCATGGCAGGTACTAATGATCCTATCTGGGGAAAAGCATAGCAGAGTGAGTACAGGGCTGGACCCCAGAGCCAAACAGCCCTATGTCAGATCCTAACACTGCCATTTATAGATGAGGGCACTGGAGAAGTTACTTAAGTTCTCCATTCTCAGTTTCCCTGTCTTCAAAAATGATATAATAATATCTGTTTTAGAGGGTAGTCATGAGAATTAAATGACAATATTTATATAAAATGCTTATCCCACCCAGTGCTTGGCACCTAATAAATCAAACAAAAATCTTTTGATATTATCATCACCATTACTACAATGACAATTACCATTTATAATTATAACCGTATCTGGAGTTTGAATCTCCATTGAAAAAAACTCCAATTACATGCTATATGTTCTCAAGGAATATTTTTCTGTCAACCAGTCAACGAATGTGAGCCATCCTTTATCAAGAATCCTTTATCAGCTCCAAAATTACATCTGCTAACTTCATCATAAAACCCAAGGAGCAATACCATAAGATCTTCAACTTGTGAAGTGATTCACAGTTTGCAGAGCTCCTTCCCATCCATTTGTCTGTTTAAACTTCACATCCAGGAGAGTGTTTGATTGTCCCACCTCACAAGAAGTTAAGGTTCAGAGAAGTTCAAGGACATGTGCCCAACGTCACCCAGCCAGTAAGTGACAGAGCAGAGGGACCCTGGGAGGATGCCCTGCAACCTCTCTTAGTTTCAGGTTACCTGAAGAAGGGCAATGAAACCTTCTTCAGATCCAATTACTGTCACTCATACAGGCAACATTTATGGGACATTTTTGATGTTCTAATCACTGGGAAGCTCCAGGAATCTAAAAATGTCACCATCCATTCCCCCTTCCTTTGAAGAACCTTTCCTTGAGAAGTCATAAATCAGAGCCTAAAAGGTGGAAGGCCAGATTTGGGGGCAACAGATAAAAATCAAAGAAGGCAAATAAGAACATAATTTTAAAAAATTATGACCCCACCTCATGCAGCAACTCATGCCATTTTGTGTTTCCAGAAAGAACTGTAAGGGACGGTCAGTAGGCCAGGAGACACTGAAGGCAGCTGGAGACTTAGCCCTGAAAATGCGCTGACTTGGAAGGAGCTTATCAGCCCCATTCCAAGGGAGGGTTCAGTCACAGTTACATCTGTAGGTGAAAAGCATACCCAAGTGCGGAGGACAGCAGTAATCATCTTGCCATTTTTATGGGGCCTTACAGTTTTCTAGGAATCTTCATGAAGAACAGTTTAAAGCCACACTGATCACTTAAATTATTCTGCCCTTTTTGTTTATGGATAAGTGAGCACATGTAATTTTTGAAGAGAGTAAAAGACCCTTTTGTGTAGAATTTATATGCCAAGAGATCATCCCCAAAGTGTTAAATTCACACTCAGAGATCCAGAGTTAAGAAGGAGAGGGAGGACACTTCATCTTGGATTCATACGTCCCTGAGTTATTTGAGCATGTGTTCTTTTCATAATTTAAAACATTAAAATATTAGAGGAAAACCTAACCTATTAAATTATTTTAAAGGAGAGGGAAAAGCAGGTGCAAACCCTTTGACCTGGCAATGTTACTGCTAAAAATTTCTTAGGAAAATAATGAATGATGTGGACAGAGATTTACTGCAGCACTGTTTACCATAATTTAAAACGTGGGAGCAATTGAAACATTAGGCATGGGGAACTAGTTAATCAAGCCACAGTACAGATAGTGATTTTTTATTACATTTTAATTGATAGATAATATTTATACATTTATGTGGTCTGGGAAGGGTAGAGAAGATAAAGAAAGATTAGTGAATGAAGAAAAACATACAGTTAGAAGGAATGTGTTCTAATTTGTTCTAATAGGGCGACCCTATCTAACAAAAATGTACTATATATTTGAAAGTAGCTAGAAGAGAGGGCTTGGAATGTTCCCAACATGTAGAAATGATAAAAATTGGAGGTGATGGACTTCTGACTGGGGGTTCCTCCTTGCTACATCAGTAGTGGAACTGGGACCAGGCCCACCGCCCTGACTTCTGCTGGGGGTTCCTCCTTGCTGCCGCCACCTCTGGCTACACAAGAGACTTGGAAGCAGAGCCCTCAGAGAGATCTCTTTACTGGGATCTGTGTTCTAGAGACTTCTTCTGTCTAGGACACTGAGAAAATGAGAACCACGAAACTCAACCCCCTGGCCTTTTTTATAGGAAAGTCGGCCACCGCGGTCAGCCTGGCCAAGTACTACAGCGCCGCCTGCTTGAACATCGACTCCATCGTGCTGGAAGCCATTTCCGACAGCAACAACATCTCAGGCATCCGGGCCCGAGAGCTCTGCATCAGGGCCGCCATAGAGCAGTCTATGAGGGAAGGAGAGGAGTCTGGTAAGGGCCCATTTCCCCTGACTTTTTGTCCACAGGTCACTAGCAACCCCACTGGTAATGCCCATCCTCTCTGGTCCCCTCTGAGCTTGCCTCCCACAGCCTGGCTAAAGGCCAGCTGACAGCATGCTCCCAACTTGGTGGCCTGGAGAAGAATTCTCCCCACCAAGCATGTCCGGGCTCCTGCCCTACTGGATGCAGGTGTGTACCTGGCACTGTAGGGAACAGGACAATGAGTAGACTACAGTCTGCACCTGTGGCCTGTGGGGACTGACATCCCAGGGGAGGCAGACACGGGCTCGTGGACAGCAGGGGAAAATAATGTTGCAATAGCAGTACTGGCCTCTGTGAAAGAGAAAGATCAGGATGAGTGGGTTCCAAAGGGTTTTTCCATGCTTTCATGGAAATGGGCTTACAGGGAATGGGAAAATGTTAATGGGTTTAAATGGGGATAAGGATAGTCCAGACCAAGAGAGCAGGGAAGCTGACAGCAGCTTAGAGGTAGGAAGACAGGTTGAGGCCAGTCGTAGTTGACCAAGGCTAGAAGGTCAGGCTAGGAATTTGGGGTTTATTTTGAAGGAAAAAGGTAGTTGGGGCAGTTATCACACTATAGGTCAGAAAGTCACAATAGGGAAATGGGGCTTGGTAACACCTTGTCAAAGAAGCCTGGGCCCAGGCCAGCTGCTCTGGTGTTCACTTGCGTAGTAGAGAGTTGAAGTGGTGGGAAGCATTCAAAATGGCCATGCCAAGATTTCTAGCCCTGGACACCAAGAGGAAAGTGATGCCATTCACCAAGATAGGGAACACAGGAGGGAAAGTTTGCTAGAGGAGAAAATGAATTGAGTTTTTGTATTCCATAGTTGTGAGTCGGGAATCCTGGCTCCATCAGGTCATCTGAGGACCTGCTGGGCAGGAGAGCAGCTGCTCAATGGGAAAATATGTTGAGTGTCTGCTTAAAGCAAGGCCCTTTTTATATAAGTAGTCATGATAGTGTGACATAGTTCCTAAGAGCGCATCCAGCCTGCTAGTTGATGCAACTGCCAGGGTTCTCAGGTTGTCCACTACCCACAATGCCTCTACATGGGACACATGGGGCAATGGAAAACTCTTAGCTAGGAAGATAAGAGAAAACACTCTTTCGTGGGAATCCCAAGCTATGTCATAATTCTGGTTCTCTTAAATTGTTTGTTTCCTTTTCTATAAACTAAATATTTCATAGTGATCTGTGGAGCTGTGTTCATGTCCTGTGCCAAATGGTGATTTTGAGCTCCTGACCTGAGAAAGTAACACCAACCTAGAGACAGTGAGGGGAGTCTTCCTCAGCAAAGTGACAGGCGCATACCACTGGGTAGATGAACCAGCCCAGAGAGTCCCAGGATGAGGCGGGAGGGATGGGACCTTGGGGAGCGTGTAGGAGGAAGAGGTGGAGGAGAAGCCAGGGAGGATGAGATAGCAAAGCAAGGGTCACAGGGGCAGAGGACTCATCAGGAAAGTCATGCTTCAGGAGAGCCAAGCTCAGGGAATGCACACAGAGGCGAGGCCAGGGGCCCCTCTCCTCACAGCCCTCATCACTAGTCAATACCCTCTTTATCCTACTTAGTTCTCTGTCTGCTTCCACACATCCACCTACCCTCACCCCCGCAGAGTGCAAGCTGCAGAGACAGGGATTTGTGTGAATTTCCCTCCCTAATGTCTTCCCAGCA